>JACEFZ010024554.1:452500-655000 GCA_014155875.1 Cepaea nemoralis | reverse complement strand
GTATGTATGTGTGGTTTTGTGATGTGTGTTTTGCTGGGTGGTTGCGGGTGTGTGGGTGGGTGATGGAGAATATGAGGGTGGGTGTGTGCGTGTCGGTTATGGGATGGGTGGGGGATGTATGTGTGGGTGGGGAAGTGTATGGGTGGGGGATCGGTGGGTGGGTGGCGGCATGTATGTTTGCCTGAGTCTGTGTGAGTGCGTGGAGGTATGTGTGGATGAGTGGGGGTGTGGTGGGTGGCTGCGGGATGTGTGGGTGACTGAGGGATGTGTGGGTGGCTGCGGGGTGTGAGGGTGGATGGGGGATGTGTCTCACAACATTGCAATATGCACTGTTTATGTTTACAACTTTCATTTGACAATTTTTTTCCCCCCATGTGAATGTACCATGCGTAATATGCATTGTTTATGGTTACAAAATCAATTTGACAATTTCCCCCCCCCCCCCCTATGTAAATGTAACATGCACATTTGATGAATGAAAGATGAGTGATCGAAAGGGTCGAATGTAAGACGGGCCTGCGTGCCCAATTTGTTACCCTTTTTAAAATAAAGTCGGTCGTTCGTTCTATCTATCTATCTATCTATCTATCTATCTATCTATCTATCTATCTATCTATCTATCTATCTATCTATCTATCTATCTATCTATCTCTGTGTCTGTCTGTCTGTCTGTCTGTCTGTCTGTCTGTCTATTTTGCGAGAATGTTCACGACAATCGTCAGTGTATATGTGTGTGTAAAGTGTGGGAGTTTATTCATACCAGAGAATGTGTGTGTGTGGGTGTGTATGTGGGGGATCTGAGTGTGTGGGTGGGGGATGTGTGTGGGGGATACATGTGTGGATGTGCTGTGAGTGGGGGATGTTTGTGGGTGGATGTGCGCTGTGTAGTGGGTGGGAGATGTGTGTGTGGGTGAGGGATGTGTGTGTGGGGGGGGGGGGGATATTTGGGTGAATTGTTGGAAGTGTGTGGGTGTTGATGGGTGGAGGTTGTGTTGGTGTGGAATGTGTATGTGGGTGGGTGAGGGATGTGTGGGTGAATGGGGATGTTGGGGATGTGTGTTGGTTGAGTTATGGGTGTGGCGGGATGGGTGTGGGTATGTGCTTGTGGGTGGGGGATATGTCTTTGTGGATGGAGGTGTGTGTGGGTGGGTGGAAGATTTATGTGTGGGTTTTGAGGGTGTTTGTAGATAGGGATGTGTGGGTGGGTGGTAGATGGGTTGGGAGATGTGTATGAGTTGTTAAGGGATGTGTGGGTGGGGATGTGATTGGAGGGATGTATGTGGGGGACGTTGTGAGTGGGTGGCGGATGTGTATATGGGTGGGGTGATGTGTGAGAAGGTAGATGTGAGTTGGTGAAGAGTGGGTAGGGGAGGTGTGATTGGGTGTGGGATATGCGGGTGGGTATAGGATTATGTGAGGGTGGGGTGTGTATTTCCCTGGATGGTTGTGGTGTGGGAGTGTGGGTGGGTAAAAGGGAGATGTATGTGTTGGTGGGTGGGTGGGGGATGTGTGGGTGTTATTGATTGAGGGATGAGTACGTGAGTGGATGGATGTGTGTGAGGAATGAGTGTATGGGTGGGACGATGTGTGTGGGTGGGGGATGTCTGTGGGAGTATATATAGTTGGTGGGGTGGTGGGTGGGTGGTGTGTAATTGTGGATTGGGGATGTGTTGTTGGGTGGGGATGTGTCTATGGTGGATGTGTGTATGGGTGGGGAGATATGTGTGTGGGTGAGGAGATGTGTGTGTGTGGGTGGGGGTGTGAGTGGGTAGGGGATGTGTGGTTAAGGGATGTGTGGTTACGGGATGTGTTATTGGGGGATGGGTGACTGAGGGGTGGGTGGGTGGAGGATATATGGGTGGGTGAGTGTGTATAGGTTGGGGGATGGGTGGGGGATGTGTGTGTGTGTGTGTGGGGGGTAGAGATGTGTGGGTGAGTTGTGGAAGGGATGTGTGGTTACGGGATGTGTTATTGGGGGATGGATGACTGAGGGGTGGGTGGGTGGAGGATATGTGGGTGGGAGAGTGTGTATAGGTTGGGGGATGGGTGGGGGATGTGTGGTGTAGGGATGTGTGGGTGAGTTGTGGAAGAGGGTTTGGGTGGGGATGGGTGCAAGTTGAGGAAATGTGGGTGGGTGAGGGTTTTGTGTATGGGTAGATGCGGGATGTGTGGGTTTGGGGGGATATGTGTGGGTGGGGGATGTGTGGTTGGGAGATGTGTGTTTGGCTGGGTGATTGGGGTGTGTGGGTTGGTGGTGGACTATATGTGGGTGAGTGAGTGTTGGTGGGTGGAGCATGTGTGTGTGGGTGGGGAGATGTGTGTAGTTGGGGTGGGTGATGGGTGGGTGGGTGCATGCATGTGTGCCTGGGGGTGTGTGGGTGTGTGAGTGATGTGTGTGAGTGATGTGTGTGGGGGGATGTGTGGTGAATGGGAGATGTGTGTGTGTGTGGGTAGGGGTGGGTGTGGGATGAGGGGGATGGATGTATGTGTGTGAGCATGTATGCGTGCCTGGGGGTGTGTGTGTGTAGTCGGGTGAGGATGTGTGTGTGGGGGAGGTGTGGGTGGATGGGGATGGGTGGGTGGGTGGGTGGAAGATATGTCTCATAACATGGTAATATGCATTGTTTTTGTTTACAACATTCTTTTGACAATGTTTTTTATCCCATGTAAATGTATTATGCCTTATTGATGAACGAAAGATGGGTGATTGGAACCGCCGAATGTAAAACGGGCCTGCGTGCCCAATTTGTTACCCTTTGAAAATAAAGTCCGTTCTATCTATCTATCTATCTATCTATCTATCTATCTATCTATCTATCTATCTATCTATCTATCTATCTATCTATCTATCTATCTATCTATCTATCTATCTATCTATCTATCTATCTGTCTGTCTGTCTGTCTGTTTGTCCAGCCGCATGTCTGCCTGTCTACCTGCTTTTCTATATGTCTGTCTCCCCGTCTGTCCATCTCTCTCTCTCTTTCTGTCTCTCTCTCTCTCTCTCTCTCTCTTTCTCTCTCTTTCTCTCTCTATCTCCCTCCTTCTTACCCCTTTGAAAATAAAGTTTGTTCGTTCGTTCGTTCTCTCTCTCTCTCTCTCTCTCTCTCTCTCTCTCTCTCTCTCTCTCTCTCTCTCTCTCTCTCTCTCTCTCTCTCTCCCTGCCTGTCTTTATATCCAACTGTCTGTCTGTCTGTCTGTCCATCAGTCAGTCGGTGTGTCTGCCTATGTGCGGGGCTTATGGTGCTAGTCCCATAATGTTATAGACATCGGTATAGACATTGGTGGGTGATGGGGTTAGTATCACGTCGACCGCCTTTACTTCCGAAAACATTTTCACGTAACACCCGAGAAGGCTAACCCGGTCAACAAACTTCCGCAGAAGTTGGATGTATAGGTTAGTATCACGTCGACCGCCTTTACTTCCGAAAACATTTTCACGTAACACCCGAGAAGGCTAACCCGGTCAACAAACTTCCGCAGAAGTTGGATGTATAGGTTAGTATCACGTCGACCGCCTTTACTTCCGAAAACATTTTCACGTAACACCCGAGAAGGCTAACCCGGTCAACAAACTTCCGCAGAAGTTGGATGTATAGGCCTAACGTCGCAAGAACGCAACTCTGCTGTAAACTGGCACATCGCAATCACGTCCGGGAAAGAACTCGCCGGTTTAACGCAGAAGATTTGTAGGTATCCATTTTAGGCTGCGTCCACCTGGGAGACCAAGTCATTTGTTTAAAATTCGAATCCACCCCGATCCGGATCGAATCCATGAAAACCGGGCAGGAAGACGAGCTTCTAGTCACTAAGCTTCTGGGGCTGCAAATTAACATTATTATGCCCTCAATCAGCGCTATTGTTTTGTCAACCACGAGGTGGCTTCAAATGAAAATCTTAAAAGTGTCATGGAAATTACAGTAACCATGCAATTGACTTGTAACCTGTCAATATTGTTGTTAGGGTTGTTAAGAGTACTAATCACGTGATATCACGGTGCAGATGAACACGATGAAGTCATAAGGACAGTTTAAAGATGACCATCCCACTTTTGACAGGCACCATTGTGGAGCTTCGTTCTGTTATTCATTTTTTTTTAAATCAATGAAGTTGTGAAACCTATAGAAATTCATCGGTGAATGAAGGTCTAGTATGGTGATGCATGCCTGTCAGTCTAGCAGGTGTTTGAGTGGAGTAGGAAGTTTCAAAACTGCGTGACGTCTGTGACAGACTGTTGACGGAATCCAAGCACTTTATCGGCGCTGGAGGACTTGAATTGAACGCAGTGGTGACTACATGACACATTTCTGCTTTGCTTTTTCAGAATGTATTCACACGCGCGAGCAAATAAAACATGTGATGCTTCCGGTCAAATATGGCTGACAGGCCGGTGGTACGTTAAGGTCTGTGTGTGATTTTATTTCTAGAGATGGTTTTCTTGTGCGTATCTCCTCATTTTGGAAATTATCATTTGATTTGGTCAACAAGATACTGGCCTGGCTGTTTGGTTCGGAAATAAAATGCTGATAAAATGTGAAATACTTCAATTTTCAATAGTAAACATTCTGTTGTTATGTAAAGGTCAAGGAGAGTCTGCCAGAGTCGCATGAAGAAATTCAAAAGTACTAAATAGCATATGTCCACAATATTTATGTTTTCGGGATACAAGAGTTTTGATTCAAAGTACAGAAGAACAGAATCGTCAAGGCAACTATTTCAGTCATGTGCCTCTTTGTTGAATATTTTGGATTGTTCATACCAACGGTTCTTGTAAATACGTCATTAAGTATAATAAACTTTTCTTCTGGGGTACTCTCAAACGCAGTGGCTAAAGCTGTTGTATACTGGCGGTGAAGTCATTATTTTGGTTGTATCTATAAATAACAGACCGGAGGAACAGCAATATGTGCTCGTGTGTCGAATAAGACCATAGTCTACTCTTGCAAAGGATAGGTGCTGAAGACGGAGGCAGCCAACCAGGAGGCGCACCACAGAAATCAGGCTGCCACGCAATAACGCCGTGAATTATGTCGACAACTGCTACATGTTATGGTACTCGCCCTGCTCTGGTCCCACAGACAAGTGCAGTGCCGGGCTTTATGCCTCGTAAGGGTCTAACCACATATAAGGGAGGTCCTTCTCAGATGTCCAGCGGAGCCAGAGGGCCTGAAAATAGACCGTTTGGCCGTACCAAACAAAGACTTAAAATAATGCACTGGAATGCAGAGGGTATCACCAAAAAAAGAATAGAACTAGAAAACATCTTGGCCAATGAAAATGTAAGTGTATGTTGCTTGCAAGAAACTCACCTGAACGAAAATATAGCCTTCAAAATCAGAGGCTACCAGTGTTACCGATCTGACCGAAAGGACAGGAGAAAGGGTGGGATACTGACTCTTGTCAAAAACAACATTCCTTCTTCCCAAATTGAAGTTCACATGGAAGGGGCTGAGTATCAGGCACTTAAACTTAAGACAGACAATACAGACTTTCACCTGATCAATTACTACTGTCCAAATGACCGCCCACAGGCACTGGACACACTACCATTAAAAGGAAAAATGATTGTGTGTGGCGACTTCAACAGCCATTCGCAGAGCTGGGGCTATGATCACATGGACCAGAGAGGAGAGAGATTGGAAGATTGGCAGGATGAGAATAGATTCATCCTGATTAACAAGCCGTCTGACCCACATACCTTCTATTCGAGATCTTGGCACTCTACAACTACACCTGACCTGGCGTTTCATTCACCAGACCTGGAGTGGAACATTACACGAATTGTTGGGAAACAACTTGGTGGCAATGACCATCGGCCAGTCTTTCTAACTGTAGAAAATGAGCTTGTAAGTGAAAGCAGCACCATCTCGAAGTGGAACTACAAGAAAGCAGACTGGGCAATGTACAAGCATCGCACTAGCATACTGGTTAGAAACCTGAACACTGAGAAGGACATAAATAAAGTAGTTGAAGAGTTTGGGAAATGCATACTACATGCAGCACGCGAAACAATACCAAGAGGAGCCCGTAAACATTATAAACCCTACTGGAATAGTGAACTGGAACAGTTGCATAATGATGTGGATATATGTAGAAAACAAGCAGAGGCCAATCCCAGCCAAGAGCACCACAATAAATATCAGCACGCAAAAGCCAAATTTCAAAGGGCCCAACTGCAGGCTAGACGGAAAAGCTGGCAGGAGAAAACAGAGTCACTGAACTTTGAAAAAGACACAAGAAAGTTATGGAGGCTAATAAAACTGCTTAACGATGAGGGCACAGGGAGAAACTCAAAAATTACGCTACATAAAGACGGAAACACCTTAACAGGAAAGCAAGCAGCTGACCATTTTGCGGACTCATTCGCACAAGATAACAATATTGAAATTAGTCCAGAGAAACAACAGGAGATTCGAGAGAAATGGCAAAATACAGGACAGAAGGAAGTTGTACATGAGGTTATGGAGACACCTATCACACTCAGTGAACTGGAGCTAGCCATTTCAAAACTGAAAATGAGAAAATCACCAGGAGCTGATGGTATCTCCAATGAAATGATCAGGAACCTAGGAACAGAGGCCAAAGCAAAGCTGCTACAGATCTTTAATAATACATGGACCTTAGGCAGTGTTCCACAAGTCTGGAGAGAGGCAATCATGATACCCCTCCTAAAATCTGGGAAAGACAGTTCCATTGCCTCCAGCTACAGACCCATTAGCCTCACCAGTTGTCTCTGCAAAACAATGGAACGCGTCATCAATCACAGACTACAGTGGTACATTGAAAGTGAAAACATCCTTGTGCCACAACAGGCTGCCTTTAGGCAGTGCTACTCTACGGAAGATCAGACAACCTACCTCTCTCAAGAAGTTGAGGATGCATTCCAAGAGAAGAAGCTGGTACTTGCGGCTTGGATAGATCTGAAGAAAGCCTTTGACAAAGTCTGGAAAGAAGGTCTGATGAAGAAACTGAGAAACTGTAAAGTCAATGGAAGAATGTACAAATGGGTAAAAGCATACTTGCACAACAGAAGAGCCCGAGTACAGATAGACGGTCTCAAGAGCAAGAAAGTACTATTGCGTCACGGTGTTCCCCAGGGCGGAGTCCTGTCCCCAACACTTTTTCTAATCTTCATCAATGATCTTGTTGCTAATCTACCCAATGGAATTAAAGCGGCAATGTACGCTGATGACCTGGTTTTGTGGAGCACAAATGAACATGCATCAGTGGCCACCATATTGCTACAAAGAGCTGTAGATGCATTTGTTGCATGGGCGGATAGATGGTGTATCAGCATAAACACTGACAAGTGCAGCACCACTCTATTTACCCTTTCTCCGAAACAAAAGGCAGGGAGTATTCAGATAAATGGAACACCCCTAAGAGAAGATAAGGAACCAACATACCTTGGTGTAACATTCGACGACAAGCTGACATGGAGAAAACACATAAAAAAAGCAGTAGCAAAAGCCAGAAGGAAAATTGCCATCCTGAGAAAGCTAACTGGAACCACTTGGGGAGCCAGTGGGAAAATACTTAGCAAAGTTTATCAACAGAGCATACGACCACACTTGGGATACGGGTCAACTGCGTGGTGTTCAGCATCAAAAACTACATTGCAGGAGCTGGACAAGGTGCAAAATCAAGCTTTTAGAGTCATCACAGGAGGGATGAAATCAACCCCTATAGTAGCAATGGAGAAAATGGGGAGGACACAAGCTTTAAGAGAACGCAGAGATACAAAAACACTAATACAAGCAGAAAAGTTTCTCAGCTTGCCAGGCCACCCTGTGAAGAACAGATTTGAAAACTTAGCTATTGGGCGGTTGAAAAGAAGTAGTTTCATCCACCAGGCCAAACAACTCTGCAGAGAAACCATCAATCTTCCCACAGTTGATATCCCCCTGACAACTATTCCAGAGCGAACCCCGAGGAAAGATGAACATAGAATATCACTACAAATCCAGTCAAAAGTGAGAGGAATATTTGACAAGGAAGAACAGAACAGTGTACTGCGCAGAACAGCCACTCTCAGCTTCCTTGATGACGAATACCCACAGGACCTCTGGATCCGAGTCTACACAGATGGGTCAGCACAAAATGCTGTTCGAAATGGAGGAGCGGGAGTGTATATAGAATACCCAAATAATACTAGAGACACGGCCAGAATTCCAACAGGAAAGTACTGCCATAATTATGATGCTGAAATTGAGGCAATCAAGATAGCCACAGAGAAATTACAAAATACCAGCCATGGTACACAACCTGTGGTGATATTGACAGATGCAAAATCCGTAATAGAGGCGCTCCTGTCTGGGAAATTGCCAGTTCTGAGGACACTACTTTCTGAACTTAGCAGTCATCGTAAGATCACCATACAGTGGATACCATCCCACTGTGGAATCCCCGGAAACGACAGAGCTGATCGATTGGCTAAGGAAGGAGCACAAGAAGAACAACCAGATGTGCCTATTACATACCACCAAAAGAAAAGAATGATCAAATCAGTCAGAAGGCCACCAAACCTTACTCAAGACGACTACCACGTTATGGACAAACCAGAACAGGTCATTCTTCTGCGCCTCAGAACAGGACACAATAGATTACGCAACCACATGTATACAAAATTCAAGATTGGTGACTCAGCCATGTGCACATGTGGTTTGGCGTCGCAGACAGCAGAGCACATACTCCAGGATTGCCCAAACTACAACATATCCAGGCGAACCTTCTGGCCTAGAGAGACAACAGTGGAAGATAAACTCTATGGACCGCTGAATGAACTAAAAAAGACTGTTAGATTCATACAAGAGACAACATTGCAGTTATAAACATAATTTAGGCGAACGAAAGAAGAAGAAGAATTTGAAGCCCCTTAGTACGTACAGCCGTCCTTGACTAAACATTCAGCTACTGACGTAAATGAACAAGGGGACGTCACCGGTGATAACACTATTGCAGACGAATACAACAATACTCGTAAACGGTTACATTTAAATCAAGTTTTCATTAATAAACTCGTTTCATTTACTTGCTTGTCTGACATTTGCATTAATTATAGCTGTACAGTTAATCCAACTCTGCTTACACGGTTGATTCTTTGAGTGATGGAATGAGGAATCGGCACAGCTGTTTCATTGTGTTTGTAGTAATTAATTTCTTCGCATCGTTAGTCAAGGTACCACCACCGATTTGCCAATCACAAAATCAAACTATTCAGTCATTACCCCATATGGACAACAATCACCATCAAACTAATATCCTGTGAGCGTACAACCTTTTGTAGCCTCTGTATGTGGCTTACTCAGTCACAGGATTATTAATCTGAGCCATGGATTGGCCCTAATATAACTTCTCTTTGAGGTTGAACGCGGTATAGGTAATGCTGAAATCGAATCGAAACTATTCATCATCATCCAGTGGCCTGTTCTGTTTAGAAACCCTCCCAAACAAGTCTTTGGAAATTTCTCTATGTCATACGACAGATGTTCTGTCATTGTTGCTGTCATATGTAAATTATCTACAACATCATGAATCCATTTATGTTGTGGTCTTCTTCTTCTCCCACTTTCGCGGCGCGCGTCCATCCATTATATTCTTTTCCAGACGATAATGTCTTGTTTCTGGTGTGGTACCTTTGTTATTTACATTAACCAGAATAATGATGTGTGAGCTTGGAATTCAACCAAACAAAAATAACTTTTATGTTGATGTATCTGGTGGAATTGCGTTGATGCAAGCATATAGACAAAGCCTATTGTAATGGCTCAAAAATAGCTATACATTTACTAAACCCAGCTACATTGACTCCAATAGTTAAAATTCCAAGTCCAGATTAACATAAATTGGATAGCACGTATTCCATTCACATATTCCTTATATAGTTAATTCGCACACAATGAGATAATTACCTTCATGGAATTAACTCTTGAAGGGCGGTACGTCTCTGTTTGAGGTCGGCTATATTTACCAACATATTGCTTTCATTTAGTCTTGATTATTTTTAAGGTGTATAATCATGTATAACAACAATATACTTAAACAAAAACTGACTGCTCAGCAATAAGTTTGAAATGTGGGTCTTTAGAAGATTAGATTGGTTTTCTTGGGTTAAAATAAAAGGAAAAAAAACAAATAAGGAGGTTTTAGAACGACTAAATATAAAAAGGGTGTTACGGAAAGAACTAAACAGTTGAAAGACTTTGTTTACATCAACAGACATAATCTACTGGAAGCAGTAATGAAGGAAAGAGTGTACAGCAAAAGATGGCGTCAAAGGTGTAAATTAACGAAAATTAAGGTATATCCAGGGTATAGTTTGACAGAATGTACAACCTTTGGATCAAGACATAAGCTGTTGAACATCCATTATTGTTACATTTCATTGTGGTCCCGATCCTAGAGTGGTTGATGCAACTATAACAGTGTTGGGTGCTTGGGGGTGAGGGATGGGGAGAGAGAGACAAAGCGAGTGAGAGAGAGATAGAGAGAGGAGAGGGGGTAGAGAGAGAGAGAGAGAGAGAGAGAGAGAGAGAGAGAGAGAGAGAGAGAGAGAGAGAGAGAGAGAGAGAGCAATCCCTAATGACCTGGAAAAACTACAACGATAAAATGCAAGCCTTCGACATCTGCCTTGGGGGAGACAAAACGTAGATGGATAAATCAGTAAAATGGTAAAGGACTTTTCTATAGTCTTTGAGGCGGACTGGGGATTTTTTAAGGCTGGTTGGATCTGGTAGGCCAGAACAATTCAAAACAAAATCCCCGTTTCGTTGGGAATTCGATCACATGACCATCTGGCCGTCTAAAAATATAAGGGAAGGCAGAGAAGTAAATACCTGGATGGCTTGGCCACATGACATGGTAGAGACAAGAACAAGGAACTGATCCACGACTCTGGTGATGTTGTAAGATAGCGAAATATGACCACCGACGTTTATCAGCACGGCACATGATGGTGATAAATGGATCGGAATGGTGGAAAGTAAAGAGTAAGGCTGACGTATTTCTATTTGGATGAAAAACGGAATGCAATAACTGCAGAGTTTAACAGGATCCATTCCAAGAAGCGCGTATAAATGATGGTACGTTTCAGTTATGAACTTTTATCGTTGGGACAAATACATTGTACAGATAATTAGAAACAATAATTAACTAGCCGCATAAATTTCAATAATGGAAAACTACAGATAGTTCTTTTAAGCACACCCCGTTATCCCTCCTTGCAGCATAGGCCCTCAAACCAACTCACGCCATGCAGTTCTATCTTCTGATATCTGCTTTCCCCCCTCCATATCCTCCCCATCTCTGTATCTACTTCTCTTCTCCGTGGGTGTTTAGTTCTCCCTCTATGTCGGTGAACCTGTGGGTTACAGACGACATTACATTCTAGCTACACATTTAACAAATGTTATAAATGTATAATATATTTAATGCCAGCGTCTTTTCCCCCACTTCTGGATTTACTGGTATTTGTTTAGTTCTCCGGCAAATTGGATCCGTAACTTCGGGAAAAAGGATTGGCTCTGAGGGCTGGGTCAGTCGGGCCTGGGTACGAAGCGGAACTGGGATGGGACCGGGCTGGGCGAGGCCGCCGCCACTAGTCGGCGGGCCGGTCAAGTTCAGAACGTGGCTTCAACCGCCCCAGCTAACTGGGGCTGACTTTCAACGGCCAACTCAGAACTGGTACGGGCCAGGGGAATAATCATATTCTAATTAAAACAAAGCATTGCGACGGCCGTCACCCAGTGTGGACGCAATGTGATTTCTGCCCAGTACTCTGAATGTCAAAGTGTAGAAATTCAACCAAGCGTGGGCAAACGGCGGGAGTAACTATGACTCTCTTAGGCTGAACGCCTCTAAGTCCAAATCCCCCGGATGTGAGGGCCTAGCCGTTATTCACCTTCCTTTGCACGAAGGCGCGACGCTGAGCCGGCAGCATCTGCAGCCTACCTTGTTCCAGACGTACTTACTAGTCATCCTTTCCTCTGTGTCACTTGTCGTCCCTGGGGGGAAAGTGGAATCAAGAAGCACACCTCTTAATTATCCTTTTCTAAGTTTTTCTCTGCTGGTGGACCTTTGTCTACACACCCCCCTTGTTATTTAAAGTCTTTTGATCACTCTCTCTCTCTCTCTCTCTCTCTCTCTCTCTCTCTCTCTCTCTCTCTCTCTCTCTCTCTCTCTCTCTCTCTCTCTCCCCCCCCCCCCCTTCAACAGACAATCTCCCTTTTCACGTTCCTTCATCACATACCCCCACTAACACAGGCTTCGAACAAACTGATAAAACATTTATTGCTGAAAAGTGTCAGTTGTGTGTGCGAGATATGGGTGTGAATATATGTGGTGTTCTCTATCTTGAATGTGTGACAGAATATAGTCTAGGATCAGCATCAGAGTTTGTCATTGTCAGAGTCTAAAGTATTGCAGAGATGCAGTGACATCGTTACGCCCGCCAGGCGACTTAGTCCCCAGCCGGGATGCCGTAACTTCGTTACGCCCGCCAGGCGAGTATTAGTTACCTGCCTGCGAGGTTGCTGGCTGACGAGACGGCCAGCGGTCAGGCAAGGACAACGCAAGACACACGCAGGCCTCGTGAAGCCACTTCAGGTGGGGAGGCACGTTGCGAGCAATAGACAGACAGCTCTGGGACGTGGACTCGACTGGACGTATGATGAGAGAAAGGCGTTGTGTGGTTTCTGTGCCCGAAAGTCGAGTGCTTGTACATCTTGAGAGATAGACTGTGAGCTGTATTGTGTCTGTAAGTGTATTGAAGTATAACTTATATATTGTAATGATCATCGTATTGTATATGATCTGTAAGTAAATCCATTGAACGTTGTGTCGTTGAGTCTCAAGTCAAATCACGTTGTACTTGTACTTTCTCACATGTGTTAAGTAAAACGAGCCAGGTTTAAGACCCTGACATGTGTGGACGTGGGGGCTCGTCCGGGATTGAAATGAACGTGTTTAGGTGATTAACATTTAAACCTAGAGTTGTGAACTTAGAAATGTTTGTCCAACTTTAATGTACATGTAAATGTGATCATTGAAGGCTCATTTTGAATATATTATTACATTGTTTGAACATGGAGACTAGTTATGAACGTAAAGTACATACATATTGTTTGATCTTGTAAACGTGTAAAACATCAGTGATTGTTGAACTTGTCACCGTTTTGACCTTGTCGACATGGTAAAGTTGTCGCCATTGTGACCTTGTCGCCATCTTGTAAACTTGATGTCTATGTCCTTACTGAATGTCATCTTAATGTAAGTGATGTGTCATCAATGTTGTAGAGTGTTGAGATATATTTAGATTGTCTTTGTGAATTGAGTTGTGCAAAGCAGAAAGTTTTCGAAAGAAAGTAACTTGTGGTTTTGAAGAAAAAAAAATTGTTGACTGACAACATTACGACCTACAATTACACTCAACGCCATACAAACCTAATCAAAACTTAGTGAGAAGCAGGCACACCACATCAAGTAGACGCTAATTTATTTCCTCCAAAAACAAAGCAGGTTTTCTGTGCCATCTGAAACCCTTGCCCGTAGAGGTCATTTGTGTTTGAAGTAGCGACCCTACAGTTCCTAGCCCGATTTCCAACCGTTCTTCACCGCATCCAGTACACTTGAGTATATTTTTCTTTTCATATACTTTCGGATGCAAATTTAGGCACATATTGTCAATAGAACACAATTGTAAATTGTTCACTTTACTAACCACTTGTAACATATTGTGTGGCGGGTATTTCATTTGCATTTTCCATCATGTCTTCATTAAATGATTTCATCGATATGGGGTTAAAGTTACAGTTAACAGGTGATGAGTTAACAAAGTGGAGTGAGAAGAAATACTCTGAATACCACGAGCGTGAAGAAAGAGCAGCTGAAAGAGCATTAAAGCAGGCAGAGACTGAAAGGGCTGCCAAGCAAGTAGAGGAAGAAACAGCCTTAAAGCAAGCAGTGTTAGATATTGAACTGAAGAAAGCGGAGATAGCAGCTCAGAGTAAGCGAGAAGAACTGGAATTGCAATTAAAAATCAAGCAACTTGATACTGAGACTGCCATTAACAAAGAGTCTAGAGAAAGAAAACCAGTACAAGAAATACCGAGGTATTGTACGAAATTATACATCGGGTGACTGCATCGCAGCCTTCACCCAAAATTTTGAGACTTTAATGGACCATTACCAGGTTCCACTGTCTGAATGGAATATTATTTATATGAGGAGTTTATCAGGGGAGCCTCTTAAAGCCATTGAGACTATCCCCAAAGACCTCAGAAAAGATTACCATTATCTAAAATCAAAGATCATGGCACATTTTATGTTAGATGAGGCAGGTTACAGAGAACAATTCAGCAAGTTGAGCCCAAACCCGACTCAAACGTTCTCTGACTACCTCTGCTTAGTCCGAGATATATTTACCAAGTGGACTTCAGCAGCTAAAATTGATAAAAATTATCAAAAGTTAGAAGATCTGATCATCAGAGATAAAGTCATTTCATCCATTTCATCAGCATTTTCAAAATTTTTGCAGGAGAATGAATGCACAAGTTTAGATGAGATTGAGAGACGTGGTTCGGCTTATTACACAGCCAACAAACATTGTTTTGCCAGTGAAGCTACTGATATAAATTTTGTAGCATCGGCTAACTATGACAAACCCTATAGTAGGCAAAAACCTCATAAGCCTACATCTGAGAAGTACAATCACTGTAGATATTGTAAAATTTCACACCATCAAGGTGAGATGTGTGACAAGAACCCCGCATATCATACTTATCTACAAAACATTGTAAACAGACAAGATAAGGAGCGTAGATCCTTTAGAAATTTGCGTAAATGTTTCCTCTGTAAGGCGTATGAACATTATCGCCATGATTGTAAAGGTAGGCAAATGACCATCAAAGCAAATGCCGCCTTATTTGATAGTTCATCATCAGATGAAGAACAATCAGAGAAACATCCTGTGAACTCAGCACAGGCTTTTGATATGTTTAACGCAAATAAATGTACTGTTTGTAATACATTTTATGAAGATGGCATTTTAACATGCGGCCACTCCATTCCTATTGCCAATGAAGAAGCTAATTTGGTAGTAGATTCCAAAGGCAGAATAAACATCCATCACGGATATATGAA
The DNA here is from genome assembly GCA_014155875.1 of Cepaea nemoralis. Classification (NCBI taxonomy): domain Eukaryota; kingdom Metazoa; phylum Mollusca; class Gastropoda; order Stylommatophora; family Helicidae; genus Cepaea; species Cepaea nemoralis. The sequence continues at coordinate 639,864 of JACEFZ010024554.1, read as the reverse complement.
TGGCAAGTCTGCTACAGTCCTTCGGGACACGGGGAGTTCACTTATTGGACTAAAGAGAACGTTCATAATGCCTACAGACTATACAGGCAGGCACGTAACATGCAGAACATTCTCTGGCAATATTGAAAAGTACCCACTAGCATGGGCATATATTCAAACACCTTTCCTCACTGGGAAAGTAAAATGCGCTGCATTAACAAACCCGGTGTGTGATATTATAATTGGAAATTTACCAGAGGTGAATGATATGCCTCATGACATAACATCTCTTTGCACTGATGATATCATAACAACATCACCATCAAATGTCATCATTGATAATGTTGTACCACCTAATGAATGTATGGTAACTAATGTAGCACTAATATCTCATGACATCATTGATAACACTATTTCATCACCATCTGATATCATTGAATGTGTGAACGCAGTAACCAGATCTACTGCTAGAGTGCAAGATGAAATTAACCAAACTGAGGCTATACAAATGCTTAGCCCAGTATCACTACCTCCTAAAACCATGAAGGAGACTTTTGTAACAGCTCAAAAGGCTGATCCTTCATTGTCGAAATATTTTAATCTGATCGGCCAAAAGCCAAAGGTAACCAAAAATGCAAAATGGCATTTTGCTTTGAAAAATTGTATCCTCACCAGGTATTATACCAGAGGTAACAGCACAACAGAGCAAACTGTTTTGCCAATTGATTATCGTAAGCAAGCCTTACATCTTGCCCATGATATACCTCTTGCAGGGCATATGGCATACGCTAAGACCAGATCAAGATTATTAACACAGTTTCATTGGCCCAAATTCTGCAATGACATTAAGCAATATTGCAGAAGTTGTGACATCTGCCAAAAACTTGTAAAGAAAGGTAAACACCCACAGGCAAAGTTACAAATTACTGACTTAGCCAGTCGACCTTTTGAGAAAATATCTGTCGACATAGTGGGCCCTCTTAATCAGATAACAACCAGAGGGAATAAATATATTTTAACCATCATTGATCAATGTAGCCGCTGGCGGAAGCAATTCCGCTAAAGAACATAACTGCCAATGATATAATGGAAGTTTTCTTCCATATATTTTCTCGGATAGGATTTCCAGACACTATCCAATCAGATAGGGGAACTCAGTTTATCGTCGCATCTACTCAAGCTTTCACCAAAATGTTAGGAGTGAAGCAATGTTTCAATTCCCCGTACCATCCTCACTCGAGTGGGATAATAGAAAAATTTAACGGTGATTTAAAGTACATGCTTGCTAAAGTCACGCAAGAGCATCCCAATAACTGGGACGTATATTTACCTGCTATTCTCTTTGCTTATCGCGAGGTGTCACATTCCAGTACAGGTTTCTCTCCTTTTGAACTTATCTATGGTGCCAAACCACGTGGCCCATTAAGTATCTATCATCAAATGTTAACTGAATCCACTCCAGTACTTAAACCCATATCATCATACGTATACGTTACATCATTGCGTGAAAGAATCATCAAATCTTGTATAATTGCAAAGGATGCACTAAAATTATCTGGTGCTACTTATAGACAATATGCTGACAAAGGTAACAGGACAATAACGTTGACACCTGGACAAGACGTTCTTCTTCTCCTACCTAGTGACAGACACTTATTGACTGATTCTTGGCAAGGACCTTTTAAAGTGACAAGACAGATTTCACCTGTAGACTATGAGATTCAAATAAAAGACAAACACAAAATATTCCACGTCAATATGCTAAGACCATATTACAACAGAGACAACGAACAAGACGATACAACAGCTTGTACAGTGATAATAGACCATGAAGATGACGAGGCTAGTGACGAAATTCCAACACCTGCATTAGACACGACAAACTACTTGAAGGAAATTAAAATCAACCCAAAGTTAACTCAAGCAGAAACAGACAGTTGCAAACATCTCATACAACAGTACAACACCATCTTCTCCAACAACCCAGGACAAACAGAATTAGTACAACATCACATCACACTCACGTCAAATACACCCATAAAATGCAGACCATACACCATTCCATTGCATTACAAAGAAAACTTACATCAGAAGATCATCAACTTAGAGAAAAACAACATCATAAGACGATCCCAATCAGATTTCTCATCTCCAATGGTCATAGTACGAAAAAAGGACAACACGATAAGACTTTGTGTCGACTATCGGAAACTAAATAAGATAACTCTTCTAGATCTGGAGCCAATGGCAAACTCAGAAGATCTACTGACAGAACTGACAGACGCTAGGTTCTTTACGAAGGTAGACATGACTAAAGGTTACTGGCAAATAGCGGTAGACGAACAGAGCAGACATCTGACAGCATTTGCCACACCTTGGGGACTGTACGAATGGTGCAAACTTCCATTTGGGCTTGTCAATGCCCCAGCGACATTCGTACGTATGACACGACTGTTGCTAGTAGATATACCGAACATAATTTGTTATATAGACGACATTTGTGTTCACACAAAGACGATGACAGACCACATAAAGACATTAGAACAGACATTTGAACGCATTAGACAGCACGTACTGACGGTAAAGCCTGCAAAAGTAGACATAGCCTATCAGGAAATATCCTTCTTGGGGTACAAAATATCCAATGGTTTTGTCATGACAGACGATAACATTGTGTCCAAGATACTAAAACTCTCACTTCCGACTACGAAAAAGCAAGTCAGAAGTTTGTTGGGACTTATAAATTATTATAGGCAGTTCATACCTGATTTTTCTGAACTGACCGAAGTATTTACTAACCTACTAACAAAAGATCAACCTGAGAAAATTGTAAACAATGAATGCCTAAAATTTGCATTCCATAAAGTACTATCTTATTTTTCTGATAATAGCTTAAATAATCCTATTCTAAAATTGCCCAATTTACAAATCCCTTTCAGATTGCGCACAGACGCGAGCTCCGTGGCGATTGGAGCAGTCTTGTTACAGGAGCATAATAACATCCTTCATCCTGTGTACTTTGTCTCCAGGAAATTAAAACCAAGAGAACGGGCTTGGTCAATACCTCCGTTGGAAGCCCTAGCTCTAGTGGTGGGTATAACCTAAATTGTCCAGATTCCTCCTAGGACGCCATTTTATTGTGGAGTCTGACAGTAGTCCATTGCGATTTATCACTTCAGGTGTACCTTCAAACAAAATGGTAGCGTGCTGGTCTCTTAAGCTCCAAGATTACAGCTTTGAAGTTCGACATATCCCAGGCAGAACCAACACGAATGCCGATCTTTTGTCCCGTTGTCCGACCGACCCAGTAAGCACCAATGTCTGAGTGAAGTGTGTAAAATACACTCAGATTAACACAGCCATCCATCAGTGAATATTTTTTTTTCATTCACGAAAGCTGTGTAATGTCTACGATGTGATGTGATAGGGTTTATTCCCAATATAGACAGGTTTCTTATGTTACTAATTAATGTAGTGATTGTCGTGTATAATTGTGTAGTGTGTGGTAGAAAGCGAACTTTATTAATTGTATATATATTACAAAACAAGAACAGTGCCACATTCGCTCAAAACTTACCGTAAGCGAACTATCCAATTTAACAATGGTATCTGCGTTTGGAACATTCCAGTGATATTTTAAATCCGTCTATGAAAGCGTGACCTGAACATTGACATCTACACCACTGCAGTCAATCGAAATCCAGAAGTTTTTTTCCAGTGAAACAATCAACACATGAACGATCAGAACATTGTACATTCCGTAACTACATCAGACCGGAACAAGTATGTTCTACAGGTTTCAACATCAGCTGTTCGTGTGTACTTCCGGATTAGTTATAAATTTAGTTCAAAATTAGCAGACGACAAACAAAAGTTTAAAAAGCTATGACGTTTCTATAATCTTTAGGAATCAACAATTTTGAATACACGAATTGTGTATTTATATTTTTCATTTATTGTAATCTTAGAATCATACCTTGATTAATTTATTCATACTATCGATTTTTTTCGCTAGTATGGAGAAACATCAAGCTATGACGCTGAGAAATAGAATAAGTATTATAAAATATGATATTTCTTAAAATTTGAAGTTATTCCCCTTTCATTTAATTGTTATTACATCATTACACCAAGGGCGATAAATTGAAATGTGTACGATTATGTGTTGTATATAAATAACCATGTTGTTGCCAGATTGTTAACACACCAAGAAGCCATCTACTGGGCATGGTAGAGTGTTACCGACATTACAGACCAACACAAGAGCTCCTGGCCAAATGAGGTCAGGGTTTGAGCGTTTAATGCGACTTATATAAAGCCGTATTTCGGTCTAGCCAGATGGTGTTTGTTTCAAAAACCATATTATTACTTTTTCTTTGGAGGCTGCGTGGTAGTTGTTTGGGAAGCTGTTACTACCGATCTGACTGGGTCAATAATGCAATTAAGGTAATCAGCCATCGAGAGGATGAAACTTGACAAGTGTTAAAGGTTGAACACCACATGTCTTTAGATACAACTTCCATTTCTTATGTGTTTCGATGCCAAGATGTGTATTCCTATGTATTTCTATACCAATGTATATAACAACAGAAGGGTCGACTCTGACAAGGTTAAAAGATTAACCCAGTATGTACAGATAGTATACATGAAAGATGACATCTTTCATGAAGATGCCCCGGGGGAGCATGTCAGAGTCTAAAGTATTGCAGAGATGCAGTGACATCGTTACGCCCGCCAGGCGACTTAGTCCCCAGCCGGGATGCCGTAACTTCGTTACGCCCGCCAGGCGAGTATTAGTTACCTGCCTGCGAGGTTGCTGGCTGATGAGACGGCCAGCGGTCAGGCAAGGACAACGCAAGACACACGCAGGCCTCGTGAAGCCACTTCAGGTGGGGAGGCACGTTGCGAGCAATAGACAGACAGCTCTGGGACGTGGACTCGACTGGACGTATGATGAGAGAAAGGCGTTGTGTGGTTTCTGTGCCCGAAAGTCGAGTGCTTGTACATCTTGAGAGATAGACTGTGAGCTGTATTGTGTCTGTAAGTGTATTGAAGTATAACTTATATATTGTAATGATCATCGTATTGTATATGATCTGTAAATAAATCCATTGAACGTTGTGTCGTTGAGTCTCAAGTCAAATCACGTTGTACTTGTACTGTCTCACATGTGTTAGGTAAAAAGAGCCAGGTTTAAGACCCTGACAGTCATCATGATACAGCCATTCGACGTCACCATTCACATAACAGGAAATAGCTCACCCAGCGGCGTCTCTCTGACTGATGATTGTTTTCTGGCCACTAGGTTCTGGAACCTTTTGAATAATATAGTCTCTACTGAAGCATATGTTAGTTCGTCTCTTTTACTTATACACATTCGAAAATCGGTCAGTTATATAGTCCTTGTATTGAAGAATATAAACACCGGTCCAAAAATCTATCGTCTATACACTGAGGATTGTCACTCATGGAAAATGTTAGTCTTTTCCTTTTCCTATGGTCTATATTAAATAGTCCTCTTCATCATTACTTAGTTATATCGAATACTTTCCTTTGGCACCTATCTTAGAGTGATTCAGTTTCGTTGGTCATTTTAACTCACACTTGTCTGACCTTGCCAAACACGGTTAACAGCTTGGAATACTTTCTTACTTCATCAGAGTATGACCAATTGCTTCTGCTCCGATTGGTAACCACTTTCAATTTCAAGTGCAGGGAACCTGCCAAATAAAATACAGCCTCTCCCCCGATGTGTCTCCACCTTGCCGTGGTGGGGGAGCTTGCGTGTCCCATCGACCCCATGTGCTTGCTGATGGGTGAAAAAACTACATATCGGACAGCATATGGGATAGGGACCAGACTAAGAGAGACACAACCTGCTGCTCTGCAGGTGACTGAGGATAGCAGTCAAAAGTTTAAAAAGGTGCACGAAGGCAGACGCTTTTGGTCCGGACAAAACTCTTAAGGCTCCCTGTCGAGGGCTGTGGCTGAACGCCTCTAAGCCACAAACCCTCACATCTGAGAGCCAGGCCGATAACCGCCTACCGAAAAATAGAAGCGTGATACTGAGCAAGCTACATGCTTAGTTCTATTACATGTTCGAAGGCTCTCAGCTGGGGAATATGAGAGATTCCCGGATGAGAGGGCCAGGCCGTTTCTCGTCCACTGCTGCACGAAGGTAAGGTGCTGAGCCGGCAGCACATGTAGCCTACCTGGTGAGCGAGTACGAAAAGTCAGAAAAGTGCCCCAGTCGAAGGAAATGGCTACGAAAACTGTCTGTATCCAGCTCACAGAGAGTATAGACAAAAGTGGAAGAACGTCTCAATGACGCAAAATGGAACGCAAGGCGAGCGGACCTATTGCGTGGTCTGAAGTCAAAATAAAAAGCTTACCGAGTGGATGTTGCTCGCAGTCTGACCACTCCTGGTGTGTGTTTGAGCGATCAGTGGCAAACGGGTTGCCCAACACATGGAAGTGAGGAACTAAAGCAGCCATGAGCAGGACGTGGCAACTCCTCGGGTGAGCCCAGTCTCAGAGCAATATGTGCCGGCTCTGCAATTATGGAAGCCTCCTTGGATAGCAAGGGAATGCCCAAGGTCTGCCCCTGCCTTCCCTTGAGGGCCGACCTCGATGTCGCTGATCGTTCTATCTTGACCAGCTGAGATGTTGGCGACATCAAAACAGTCCTACGTGCTACGAAACCAGAGGAAGGCTAACCTCATTAAAAAATGCCCGCCGGAAGTCGGAAGTGTCGTCCTACGGGTGGCAGACTAAAAATTGACACTACGCAATTACGTCCGAGTGAATTGTCTCGTCCGATTGTCTCTTGTGCTAGGAACAGCTCTGACTACCTAGTTTCCGAATGCCGCTCTTGTTCGGAACAGCTCTGACTAGGTAGTTTCCGAATGTCCGACGTGTCTGGAACAGCTCTGACGGACACAACGACAAGCACATGTCCGAAAAACTCGCTTAGTGGATGCTGACTGCAGACCAGCTTGGTTTGTGCGGGAAAGGCTCGGGGTGAACGAAATGCCCAATATATTGAAGTGAGGAATTAAAGCAGCCATGAGCAGGACGTGACGATTCCCTCTGTGTGCCCAGTACCAGGGCGCTATGTGCCGGCCCTGCAATTATGGAAGCCACCCAGGATGGCGGAAAATGCTATGGACTGTCCCTGCCTTCATTTGAGGGATGACCGTGCAGTCTCCGACTCTTCCAACTTTACCAGCTGGGAGGTGGACAGTACCACAAAAGTGAGAGTCTCCCAGGAATGCTAACCTGGTCAAAAATGCACGCTAAAAGCCGGATGTGTTGGCCTAAGGGTTTCGATCCAAGGGTGCCTAACTAGACACACCGCAATCACATCTGAAAAAACACTCCGGATGAACGCAAAGAAGAAGAAGAAATACAGCCTGTGAGAGAAACTCAACTCCGACCTATGATACGTGAATATAGGTAATAGGCTATATTCAGTAAGTAACCTCTATATATCATCCTAGAGCTATACTCTTGTATAAGACAGAGTAGTTCAGCACTCTACCCTATACAAGGTAAAAGAAAGAAACCCTAAAGAAAAACACATAAATCCTATTGTAGACTTATCCTTCCGAGGGCACTTACACATCACTTGCTTCAGCTTAAATCACTATTCAGCCGAATGCAGTCGACACTCTATACTACGGTGACTCACAAGTTCACTATGCTAGAGTTCTAATCTACCTCCATCTATAATCACCTTATTTAATCTTTTTCAGGCCTAGAAGTAAATCATTTAATCCCATGAAGGAACAGGGCTGGTTGTCTTTACACAACCTAGACTCTGTGATATATATTCTATTACGGCACTGAATTAAATCCACACTCCGCCGGTCTTAAGTGCAATCTTCAACTGATTTTAAAACGGTAATTTCAGTCCACAGATATTTGCTTGGACTACGTCACTTGTTTTGCTCTTAACCCATCAGCCTCTGTTCTTTTTCCTAGTCGTTTTATCCCCGTACAACCGTACCGACCACCTTCTTTGATAAAGACGATCTCCTTGTATATCGTTGTTTTTCCTTTGTTCAAAGGACTCGGTTCACAGTATTACAACGAGATCCAACTGTTTGATCATGCTCCGAACTTACTTGAGATCAACGATCTTTCTGGACATCGGTGATTCTCCTTTGATCTCGACTAGTTTTCCTGTGGTCACGCGACCTACGTTTCCGTTACTTCAAATACGAACACTGGTCTTTGAACTTTTCCGGTCGACAATCTTCCGTTACCCACGGGACTTCGCTCGCGTCTTCAGTAAGTATGACTAGTGTTTAAAGTAACGATCGCTGTCCTTTGAAAATTACAGGAGCGTCAACTTCTCACCACAACTGTTTCTGTCGTTTCATCCATTAGGATTGACGCCTGCCAGCCATTTCATGACACTCTGGATAAAACAAGGCAGGCCGAGAGAGGGATCATGTTGCATGGGCAACACATGTTCTCTGAATCCCGTGCTGGAATGTTAGGTCCAGTCCACATTTTGTTTTTTGTCTGTAAAGAAGGCAAGGTGCCACTGCTTCCACTAATTCCACACTGGTGACTAAATCATACCAGTTCAGTCCTTCTATTCTACCCAGGCACAAACTAATACATGTTTCTAATTGTTAGTATCTGTTTTAGTCGTTATTCGTGCTTCTGATATATACAGTAGACTGATTTAACGTTAGATAATATTCTAAATTAAACGTTTTAATTTCTGCTGACTTCCACACATTTCCTATTGCTAATAAAGCTCCTCTCGCCTTCTGAATTTTAATTTTATTATCTGTATTTGTTCCCCCATCTTTGTTTACATTGCTACCTAAATATGTGAATAAAACTGCCTCGTCACTTGAGGTCCCACCAAGGGAATCTGGTCATCACTTGGTTAGTTTCTCATTGTGGGTTTGTTTTACTTTGTAATGATCATACCCACTTTTTAGACATCTCATCTAATGAGTTTAGTTTACCTTGCATCTAATTTCGTTTGTGGGACAGGCGAGTGTCATCAGAGAAGTTCAGATCACCAAGCTACTTTGTCAGTGCAGTCCACTAAATTCAATTTCTAGCAGTAGTTATTATCTTCAAAATCCAATTTACAGTATTCATGAGTCAGAAAAATAAAGGTGGCAAAATGCATCGCTGTCGCAGTCTAGTGCTTATCATCAACATCATAATGCCCCATGCTGATAGTTAGTTAGTCTAGTTAGTTAGTTAGTTAGTTAGTCGCGGTTCCAACTTCATGGCAACGGGTCGTCCCCATATTGCTCCGTTCCTGTGCCAGTGAATATCACAAAATGCTCCTCACTGCCCTATGTGAACAATGGAATAGACAGGAGTGTCGGCAAGCCAACAGCCCGCACAGGTACACTGTGCATAATGCCGCCGCCAGAATGCCAACACAAAAGTCCTCCACGAAAAATACAGTTCATCGTCGATGAAAACGGCAGTCACTAGAAAGACTACATTTACCGGGGTTTTATCCCATATGGCTCGGTCTCTTTCTGCAGGGCGACCCACCGAAAGCGCCGCACAAAGCAAAAACTCCATAGCTACAGCGACAACTCCCAGGAGACTCCTGAAAAATGCACTCGTGAACCGAAAAGGCAAACCAGTCAATCCAGCAACAGCCGGCCGTCATCGTTCCGAACATGCAGTTCACGCGAAAAACAACTGCGGACAGATGCAAAAGCATTCCACGTGAAATTCACAGCTCACAGTGTCACGCCACGCACTCACTCAGTAGCAGGGCGACGGAACCATACTGATAATTATGAGCAATATGATTCGCCATCTCACACCATCACCAGTCTTGGATCAGGTATGTATGCTTGTCCGCATAGCGCCATGTGGCCAAGCCATCCATGTCTGTATTTGTGTTTTCATTTTACTCTTTTCCTATCGATCTTGCCAGGTGACGCTGATTTTCAAGTTTATTTCTCTAATGTCTAGCATGTTTCCTTTTTTTTTTTTTTTTTTGCGCGTCATTTTTCACATGACATAATCTGTTTTGACAAATAAAGATTTAACATTTTCACTAGCACCAGTTTTAAATTTATTATTGTTCATGTTTGTCTTCATACTTGTCTTTTCGTATGTTGTTTATCAATCAAAAATGATGATGAGCAGCATTCATTTCATCCAGTGGGGTTGAAAGTATGGAGCCATGAGTTCTTAGATGGCTGATAAGACCTATTTTGGTTCGAAATGTTCTTTGACAATGTTGGCAACGAATGCTTGGCGTTCCAGGAGGAGGATCTCCTGCAGTGGTTTTTTCTTTGTCCAGCCTATTTTCTTGCAGTCCTGGTTGATTCACAAGTGACTGCACCCTTGCGTAACGATGTACGCCGTGAATCCCGGTCTTTGGCAGCAGTCTCCCAAGTGTCATGATAGTTCCCAAAAGCTTTTAGTGAGATCTTCAGTGTCGTTAAAGCGTTTCCTCTGGCCGCCTTGGGAGCGTTTACCACAACGTAGCTCGCCGTAAAAAATTCGTTTAGGGGGCCTGTGATCTGGCATGCGAGTCAAGTGACCAACCCAGCGAATCTGATTTTTCATTAGTTGAGTGGGGATACTGTGTTAAGTGCATGGACGCATTTTCTAGGACTGCAGTGTCTGGGATCTTGTCTGGCCATGTAATCTTCAATAGTTTCCTAAGGCAGACTGTGTGGAAGTGGTTTAATTTCTTAGCGTGTCGCTGATAAACAGTCCAGGTTTCACAAGCATATAGCAGTGTGGATAGTACGTAACGACTGCTTTGTAGACTTTCTGCTTTGCTTGCAGGCTTATTCAATTTCTGTTCCACACATTCTTCTACAGTCTGCCAAAGGCCGCGCTGGCCTTGGAGATTCTTGCATTCACGTCGTCATCAGTTATGGCAGCTTGTGGTATTGTGCTGCCAAGATAGGTGAATTTGTCCACAACACTTAGTCTATGACCATTCATTTAGATATTATTAGGGCACGGTTTGAATAATCCCTGAAGCTGGCTGGTACATAACTACAGTCTTCTTCAAGTTGACATTGAGTCCAAAGTTGGCACAGGCATACGAGAAAGCTGAAACATTGCGTTGCATGTCTGCCTCTGAGTTGGCATATAGAGCACTGTTAGTTTTGGTTTTAACTTTCAGCTTTCTGAGATTGAACAACTTTCCATCCAAGCGGTAGTTGTACTTTTCAGTTATGAGTTATGTTTAGGTTTTTAGTTCGACAATGTTTCACTGAATCCTGCGGCGATCGACTTCCGGTAACAACATGGCCAACTGTCGATGTCTTGAACGAATTGACGTAGAGCTGCCTTTCTGTAACTCTCAGCACTTTAATAAATAGTTGTACACATGTGCTGATTCACTAACACAGAACGAAACATATTCGGGTAGTTTTCACATTTTAAGGGAAAAGCTATATCAGGTATTAATACTTCATCACAAATAAACTTATTTTACTTTAAAGAACAGAACACCAGACAGACAGTAGACAGTCTCAGTTGTTCTCAATCTCTTCTTCACCTTTTGACTGATTTTCTTTTCTGATCTGTGTAACTTAACTGCAGCAATGAACAGATGATGAATTGCACTAAACCACATTTTATTCTAAATAAGGAAACTGAGAGTGGCAACCTTATCTGCTGGCATTAGTCCAGATGCCTAGCATTCTGTCTTTTGTTTGTTTTGTATTGTGCACTTTAAAAAAAGGGAGGCTCTATTCGCAATTCTATTGCGAATAGAGAAAAATTATATTCGCAATAGAATTGCGAGAAGTAACAAACATGTCACAGCGTCTGCTCACTAGTCAATTTTAGTTTGAGCCATTAAGAAGTCTAAGAAGGTGGTTAATTTAAATAAATAGGGAGAGTTTATATATAGGGTTAGGGCCCTATGAATAGACACTTTGTTTATACATAGGGCCCTATGAATCGATACTTTATACTTAGTTGAAGTATGGCTGTTTAAATATCAAGAATAATTTTCCAGATTGGTATCCCCAATACAAATAATTGTGTCCCAGGCGAGTTTAAGAATTGTTAACTTGCTTTTCTGTACACTTACTGTTTACAGGCATCCATCTTTGTTTACGTTACCGACCTACTATTTCCTACTATTTATGGCCTGATAATTCTGGTCCAAGCTGACAGTAATATGCGTCACCTCAGAAAGACATGGTTAGGGTCGTTAGGCAATACAAACACCCATCTATACCCATCTACCTGCATACCTACTCATCCACCTACCTGCCTAGCTACCCACATAACTGCTTACGTAACTACCTACCTGTCTACCTACCCACATATCTGCCTATCTAACCCACCTACCTGCCTACTTAACCACTTTCGTGTCTAACTACCCACCTACCTAACGGATGTTGTCTGTCTAAATGATGGGACACCAACTAAGCAGGCAATGAGACCGGGGCACCCTGACACGGCCATCGACCTGGCACTTGTATCAAAAGAGGCGGCATCAGACATAAAATGGAGTGTCCTTGGGGATTATAGAAGCGACCACCTACCCTGCTCTGTACTGATACCTAAGTCCAGTAAAGTCAGGGCTCAAGAAGAAAGACTAACTAACTTACACTCACTTTAAACAACACAATTCTAAATACCCAAAGAGATAAAGGATTGACTTTCACCCAATTAATTGTTGAACAATTTAAAAAAAAATTGTCCGGCAAGGAAACGAACGATCGACATTTGACTTTCATCCAATTAATTGCTGAACAATTAAAAAAAAAAATTATCCGGCAAGGAAACGAACCTCGAGCTCCCGCTCATCAGGCGGGCGCACTATCAACTATGCTACTGACAACACATTTTCCAATCAACGAAAATATGTAATATAGCCACAAACTGACGATAAGTCACGTGACTTGGCAAATCACGTAGTGCCCTATGAATAGACACTTTGTTTATACATAGTGCCCTATGCATAAACACTTTGTTTATACATAGGGCCCTATGAATAGACACTTCCATTTAAATAGGAATGTTCACTGTTGCGAGTTTAATTCTGCCGAATTCTCCGTAATTTTTTATGAATCACCCTTCTTCTTCTGTCCGTTCTTCTGGCATCCCGTTTTTTTATATTACGTTAGTCCTGTTTAAATATCAAGAATAATGTTCCAGAACTGGTATCCCCAATACAAATAACGATCCCTACAAATAATTGTGTCCCCAGGCGAGTTCAAGAATTGTTAACTTTCATCTCTGTACACTTACTGGTACCAGGCATCCTTGTATGTTTGTTACCATCCTACTTTGTATGTCCTGATAATTATGGTCCAAGCTGACAGTAATATGCTTCGATAATCACACTTTATTCACCAGCTTCGAGTTTCTCAGTTCTATATTTTAGTTCCTAATGTTTAATATTTTTACGTATTTGCTGGGAAAAAAAAAAAAATCTACTTCACCAACGAGGAATTGAACCTCGAGCTCCCACTTGACAGGCGGAGATGCTTATCACTACGCTACTGAGGACACGTTTACACATCAGCAAAAATTTATAATATGCATAGGATTAATCACGTGACCTACTTCTGTTGCGAATATAATTTTTTTCTATTCACAATTCTATTGCGAATAGTCACTTTGTTAAAAAAATGTCTCTGCAAACTAAACAACTACTTCAAATGTTTTTTTTTCATATCTGTTTTACAGGACATCTCAGTAAAATGCTGGTGTTGATGTCTTGGCAAGTTAACATTCAGTAGTTTGCCATTGTTTTCTGAACGACCCGCACCCATACCAACTCATTAAAACCCAGCGCAATGAAGTCTGCTGCCAAATTGGTTCCAGCTGTGTTTCGAACATGGGTAATTGGGCTTACGAATCACGCCCGTAAGACCTTTGCCATGGAGACCGGCTACTTCAAATTTTTGTTTTGTTTTGTTTGCATGTTCTTTACAGGACATCGCTGTCAACATCAGCATCTTTCAGCTGATTATTGATTTCTAGGCAAGATTATGCTCAGTAGTTTGCGATTGATTTCTGTGCGACTGGCTCACATACCCCGTAAGTTACTGACGCAGAGAACCACTACCAATTCTCGCGCACATCATGTTACTCACGAGAGTATACAGGATTACGGAGAAAGTCATGTAACCTCTAGACCTGGGAGACCGGCTACTTCAAATTAGAGATTAGAAATTCCCAACAATAGAATATAGCATATAAATTGTGGGCACTCTTCCGAACGACAGTCCCAATTTATTTAGTGTAAAATGCATTCCTTATAGACCTCATAAGGTCATTTCCGGGGCGATTTGTTGTCAGTCTCTTACTTTTGAGAGTATCGTCTGCAAGACACTAGACCGATCAACGTTTGAGCATGTGGCGGACTGCTAGACTGATCAATGGATACAATAAATGTTTCTGGGCCCGAAGGGCCTTCACTATCGTCGGAGTGTATATCCATATCTTGTGCTGCTGACAACAGTGAGGGTCCAGACACATTTATTGTATCCATCAATCGTTCTAGCAGTCCATGACACACTGAACCGGAAGTGATCGACAACACTTTCAGTGCTTGTTCCAATATGTATAAATTTTTTACCCGCGGATATACCGATACAAGAGTTTAGAACATGTTTTCCGACAGTGTTTATAACTTTAGTGCCACAATTTACACATATAACTGTGAAATTTTATTGGTACGTATTTCCATTTTCTCAGTTCTGTATTTTAGTTCGTAGTTCATATTTTTTTATTATATCAGCTAATGAGGCCCTGTAAGGGATGCTTTTTACGCTAAATAATTTGGGACCGTCGTTCGGAAGAGTGCCAAATTGTGTATGCAACAATATATATGTAATGCCTGCAAACAATACTTAATATGGTTAGGTCAGAAATGATTACATCTGTGAGTAGTGGATTTTATTCAAAGATAGCAAGTCACATTGTTCAGTCAACCCCAGCATTTATTGGTCATTTGTGATTTGTTAGTCAGGTTTAACTGATTCTCTGCCAAACAAAAAGTGGGTCCTGACCAAACAGAAATTGATGGCAGAAAATGGGAAGTAGGGGTGGTCACAATAATGATTTAAAAATTGTTAAAGTGGTAGCAGATATATTGTATTATATATCAAATTAAGGAGATTACACAAAGAACACATTAGAATTTCCACTATTGCTATAGGTTAGAAATATAATAAAAGTAATAATATAATTTGCAAAGTCATTTGAAATTAAAAAGGTGAAAATTATAAAAAATATGCACTTACCAAGGCGTAAGTCCTCTGAAGATAATCCTACTTAATTTACTGAATAATGATAAACACACCAGTTTTTGTCACCAGTATCATAAGAATTTCTCCTTAAAACAATCAAAAAATAAGTTTATCTGCATATTTTGAAGCATGTCATTTTCACACAAAATTGAGACAATCAGGAAAACATTTGACAGATTTGTTTTCAATAGATTGACAATTAATATATATTGAGCATGGCCTTACGGTGGGTGACGTAATATTCTATTATGATAATTTGGCTGTGTGTCCAACGTGTGCCGTGTGTTTACACACCCGCTTCACACGCCAGTGATCTGGGGCTTGTTTCCGGATCCGGTCAGGGATATGCACTACTGACGAGCTCAAACGAGGGCGAAACTCGAGTATAGTGCTTCCATATTGACGTGGATAGGCCTTAGGTTCATACCAGAATACGATCAGCGTTACCAGTGGTGGGTTGTGCTCAATATTTAAAATTAATATATACACATTTCTGTCTATAGTTATTTACAATACTGTTATTTGTGATAGTCTGCAATGCAAACTTTGGGGCATAAATGTGGTCTTTTAGTGTCATCCTGATTTTCATTGTCAGATGACAAACTTCCACTATCATTGTTGTTTTCCCTATCACCACGTGCTGAAATACTAGATTCACTATCAGAATCTTCCACACAATCGTTCATCACAATCACAATAATCTTGCTTGATCTGATGTAAATCTATGTGGTCGAGAACCAGTGGGCGTTGACATTTCTAAAGTCAGAAAAGTAACCACAATTTAACTAAAAATTCTGCTCAAATTTGAGATGCTTGCTACCTCGTGTCCAGTGGTTTCGAATGAGACCTATTTCCGGTGTAAAACGTCATTTACTGGGCATTAAAATTACAGAAGATATGAGAAATGAAACAACAAACTATCAACATTTCGCCATTATATTGACGCATGGCAGGCAAGGTATGCTACTTTTCGCCATTAAAGTGGCACATGACAGAGAATCATTTAAATTTAGTAGTTTGCCATTGTTTTTGGTCCATCGAAATCAATGCAAACCCATCTGCTTCCAAATCAGTGCGTCTGATTTAGAACCGTTCATATAGCATACACCAAAAAGGGTTGATATTTAGATAACCACACAAACACATCAGGAGGTAACTCTTCTTCTTCTTTTCCCCTATTCCCCATTGGGGCATAGGCCGTCAGCCAACTCACTCCAAGCCATCCTATCCTTAGCTATCTCATGCAGCTCCCTCCATGTCCTCCCCATAATTATGATTTTTCTTTCTACTTCTTTTCTCCGTGTGTTTTTAGGTTTTCCTCTTTCTCTTTGCCTTGTGGATTCCAGACAATGGCCTTTCTAGTTATACTTTTGTCATGTTTTCTCAGTATATTTCCTATCGAGAATCAGCATCTTTTCTGATCAGTACAGTGATTTACTTCCCCACATAAATCTGTTGTATGTATTTAACAGAAATAGGGTCTATTATAGATCTTTGCCCATCATTAACTCTGTCTGTCCCTAGCAATGCACATTATGTGATGTTTATTCAGTAAAGGAGTCTAAATGCTTGCCTCAGTGGTCATAGGTTAAAATCTGCATTCGGGTGGATTTTAAAATTTATCTGCACTGCCACTTCAACCCAGCCAAAAGTATCAAGAAATGCTTTGGGAAGTAAAGGCAGCATGATGTTGACTACATCACCCACAGAGTGCTGACTGATCTATAAGAATATGAGTCTATCAGCAAAAGCCTAGTGCACCTTATAGCATGTAATAGGATCCTTTGTTTGTGTGTGTGCAGGAAAGCAAGAATGTTCTTTCTTTGATCAGAATTTGTGAAAGAAAGAAAACTTTCTTGGTTAGTGCTTGGTATGTTGAAGTGACTAGATAGTGTCCTCAGTTGGTCAAGAATCCACACCAATTTAAAATGTATTATGGGCTTGTCTCAATTATTTAGAGTGACCCAAGCAGATGGTGACATTTGTCAGAAGACAGCTTCCATCTTCTGTGTTGGACTTAATGTTGTCGGGATCACTCGTGAAGGTGCACTGAAGAACCATTAGTTAGGAAATCTTGTTATTTAACTTTCCCCTCATCTTTGATAATACTACATAGGTCTGATCACTATGGAGCCATTGTTTTTTGTGAACATGCTTAACCAAGACCTCTAATGTTAAATCCTAGAAGTTGCAAGATTTTTGGGGGAACCATTACAGCTCTGGGATCAATCTGGCCTCAAAAATTGATTACGAGATAATGCTCAGGTTTTTTGGATACTGAAGAAGGGAGCTGTTATGGCCCATATTATGGAATGATGATGACATCATCATCGTGAATAGGACAGGTCAAGCATGAAATCCATGGATTGTGAGGTTTGAACAAGTTGTGACAAAAGAGGACGATTCATGAGAGCACAAACAGCTCAGATGGTATCACAGACTGGGATGACGGTCAATAAAATTTATCAAGTGGTTTATAAAGCCAACGGACCATAGAGGTGTGGTCTGTTTGGGTGGTCTGTTTGCAACAACATGAGTAGACACATGTTTCTTTGAGAATGAATGATATGATTGTTATTCAGCTGCTTGCAGTCATTTATGTAAAATTCATCTCTGTGCCCCACAACGTAAAAGTCATCTGATTCTACTTCATGATATTTGGTATAGTGTACAAACAGAGAGCATCTGTATTAAGAGTGTCAGCAGACAACATCATGTTTAATCAAAGTTAGCTCTGCACATCGCAGAGTATGTGAATATACAATTTCTTCAGTGAATAACAGTGGAGGCTGTTTGTTACATCTAATATGTATTGACTTGGCGTTGAGTAGAGGAATGCAGGGATGCTACTCATGTCCCATCACTTGATCAGCAAGGTATTCATGTATGTGAATGGGTGCATTGTTGAATTAGCCCATTATATAAAAGACCAAGTAGCAACAACCATCTGCTCATCATACATTAACATATGATCTATGTTTAAAGAGACATTGGATATGTCTGTCCAGTAACAAGGGCATTGTTTGAGCCTTGGCCTCTTGTAAAAATGAAGACTGAATCAAACACTTTGACATTGATGGAATAGTCCTGCATTTGTGGCTTTATCATAAGCAGGAACGTGGACCACCAATGTGAATATCACCGGGTTTCCAACTTCTAGGATTGGGCGTGTAAGCAGACATTAGTATGCAACTGTACTTGTTTATTCATGTCTCGTCGTATTTCCAGTCTGCTATTCCAGTAAATCGGCAGTGACAAAATCAATGTGTTTCTGCTTCTGATAATATCATATGTGTGCTGTTTACCTTCAGACACAGAGCTGTTGTGTACTGTTGTGAGCGTGTGAACAATGAAGTCCAGTTAGTGTGAAAATTTGTTGTTGAGAGTTAAATCTACATACATCTCTGAGAGAGAGAGAGAGAGAGAGAGAGACGAACGTGCGTGTGTGCGCGCGCATACACACACACACCCCTCCCCCCCCCCTCTCTCTCAACAAGGACACCAGACACACACACACATCTCAACAAGGACACCAGCAAAATACATTTATAACAGTACATGTTTATGACAGATGCTACGCTGGTTAACCTCATTGGCTCAATGCTCGTAATCTTCAACTTACCCTTTGTAGGTAAGGTCATATGTGTGAAATTGAACAAAAGATGTAATGTGTCCTGATATTGTAAAATAGAGCATAGAAGACTATGGAAACAGATGATGGCCAACATAGCTTTCGTTAAATGGACTGTCACACAACAGCTGTGCACTCATTCTCATTAATATTCAGACTGAATGACTAAGGCTGTGCTATGTTTTGTTTCATTTTATACCTGTACTATTTGAAAACTGGTTACAGTGCTGTTCTAACGCTTCTATGAATGTTAAAGGGAAAAGTGGATTTCAGTTATGGGAACTTGTGATTAAAGAATACAGATTTGATAATTGTGTGTTGGCGTAACCAGTGACTCATTTTGCTACAATGTTCTGTATTGGACACTGTGTTTACACAACTAGTCAGTCTGCTATGTTGTTAACCTCAGAACATACCTAATCAAAATTAATGTAGCTGAATTAACTTTCAGGTTTTTTAGTTGTTAGCTGGACATCATGCCACGTTAATTGTTAGCCATTTGGCATTGTTGACGAAATGTAGTGTGCAGTTTATAACTAAATAATCAGCATTTAGCATTTTGTAGTCTTAGTACTACCCTTTTTCTATTTCTACTTTTAGGCAACATTGATCTCTCCAGTTTTTGCATACAATTGATTCTATATAAAAAGTTGTCAGCAAAACACATTTCAACCATTGTTGCACATAATGTACAGTGAACACAGTACCATATTGTGTGATCAATCTGAACTATTTTGCAGCTTTTCAGGCTGATTCAAATGCTTGCTTTATTTGGAACTGATATTATGAAATTTGGACGTCACCATCATCATGCAATAGATCCTCTGCAGAATGTCACTCATTACAGTCCGCTGAAATGTCTCTCGATCCATCACCATTTCTACTTCCTCGTAGAGCCTCGTACCCTAGTTACCTTCTATGTCCTGTGCTTGTCTTTGTGTCAATCAGCACCAACCTTTTCTTCCAGTGTTCTTTCCAAACCACTGTTAGTTTAATATGGCCAAAATATTTCAGTTTTCGAAACACAATGCTATTTATGAGTCTGTTTTTATCATTTCTTTTTGTGGTTTTCTCTTTTTGCATGAGTTTATATTTTCCATCTATCCATCATGTGCCATGTCGATAAGCGTGGGCGGTCATGTTCTGCCATCTCACTCAATCACCAGAGTCATGGATCAGCTCCGCGTTCCTGTCTCGACCATGCCACATGGCCAAGCCATCCAGGTATTTACTTCTCTGTCTTCCCCTTGGTCTCTTCCCTTCGATCTTGCCAGTCATCACCAAGTTCTCCAAATCACTTCTTCTCATAAGATGCCCAAAAAATGTTGACTGTCTACGTCTAATGACTCTAATCAGTTTACGATCTTCATTTGTTTCTTGAAGGACTTGTTCATTGGTTTTTCTGTCTGTCCATGGTATTCTTTGCATTTTCCTCAGAAACCACATTTCCACAGCCATCAGATGTTTTTCAGCTTGACTGCTCATTGTCCATGTTTCACATCCATACAAAAGTACAGGTTCTATGTAGCACTTCAACACTCTTTTTCTCGTTTCAATTGATATCTTTTTATTGGTCAGTATGTTTTTCATCTTGCAAAAGGCTACCTTCGCAATGGCAATTCTTGTTCTAATCTCTTCAAGGCATCTCCAATCAGATGTTATGACTGTTCCGAGATAACTATATTGAATCACTTGCTTAAGAATATGCGCATTTACTCGTATATCACATTGTGGTATTTCCTTCTTCCTTGTGACTACCATAATCTGTGTCTTCTTAATATTAAGTTCTAACCCTAGTTGTTCACTGTGTGCAACAACCGCATCTACTAAATTTTGCAGGTCCTGTTCATTGTCTGCAATCAAGATTGTATCATCTGCATATCTAATGTTACGTATCGTCCCCCAATGTTGACTCCTTCCATATCTTCTATATTTCTGAAAATATTTTCACCGTACCGGGAAAAAAGATCTGTAGACATTACATATCTCTGTCTCACACTTCTTTTAATAGGCTGATATTGACCTACATTGTTATCAATTCTGATGGCAGCTTATTGTTTCCAATATATGTTTTTTACAAGTCTAAGTTCTTTTCCATCAATTTGTAGATCTTCAAGCTTCCTTATCATGTCGACATGTCTCACTTTATCAAAAGCCTTTGTGTAGTCAATAAAGCAAAGATATAGATCTTTGTTTACTTCTATAGAATGTTCAATTACTGTTCTCCGTATATACACAGCATTTACTATGCCCTTGCCTTCTACAAACTCACATTGTTATTCTCCTATTTTGGGTTGTATTTTCTTTCTAATTCTTTGCATGATAATTCTCAGCAGAATCTTCATTATGTGGTTCATTATACTAATTGTTCGATGTTGATCGCATTCCAAGGCTACTGATTTCTTCGGGATTGCAATAAAAATAGAATTACATAATTCAGTATCGTATATTGCGTACAGCAGTCCTGGTGACTTGGTCTGTTCCATATTCTTCTAAGGCATTGATCATTTCTATTGTGATGTTATCTGTACCCAGGGTCTTGCCAATTTTCATATGGTTAAGAGCATTCTGAACTTCCATCTTCAAAATTGATGGCCCTTCATTATTATTCCGATGATCATATTGTTCTTCTTTTGTATCATCATAAAGGTCTTTCACATAATCTGACCAGACATGTAAAATCTGATCTATTTCTATTATGATTTTGCCATCTTTGGCTTTTTAGGCAACCTGTTGTGTATGTTCCTTTGTTAGTGATGTCATTAATTCTTTTGTGCATTAATTTGGTATTCCTGGTGTTGTGTTGGTTTTAAATTTCCTTGGAATTTTCCTCAAGCCATTTTTCTTTTGCCACTTTGCATAGCTTCTTAATTTTCCTGTGAATCTCTTCATATTTTTCCTTGTTATTTTTGTTATTTCTTCTTACTTCGATGAGTTTTAAGATCTCTTCCGTCATCCATTTCTTGCAACCTATTATCTTTCGTTTTGGGATGGTTGTTTCTTCAGCTTGGTTGATTGATTTCTTTAATATTTCCCATTGGTCACTAACGTCTTGAAATAATATTTCCATATTGGACAATACATCGAATCTGTTCTTTACCTCTACGATGAAGTTATCTGTTATTTCCTCACTCTTCAGTGTCTGTAGATCAAATTTTGTGTGTCTTGGTGAATATTTGACTTTCTTTAATTTTATATGTAAATTGCTTAAGATTAATCTATGGTCGCATGTATTCACACACATACATACACAAACACACGTATGTAAAGTATGTAAATATATGTGTGTGGCTGTGTATGTATTCATGCATGCCTGTATTTATATATGTGCATGTGTGTGTATGTATTATATATGTTTGTATGTGTGTATTACATTTACAAATACACATGCATACACATAGGGTGCGTGTCTGCATACAAACATAGTTACATGCATATACACATACATGCACACTATATATATATATATATATATATATATATATATATATATATATATATATATATATATATATAGAGAGAGAGAGAGAGAGAGAGAGAGAGAGAGAGAGAGATGCATACACACATAAAAGAGACACAATAGCATAATGATTCATTTGCACTGTGTACAGTGGTGTAAGCTCAAACCCCAACTATGGCATAATTAGTGATTTGTTTGTGACCAATACAGCTCTAAGATCTGCCCAGATGGTTACCAGATAATATCCTCAAAATTGCCAGTGCAGAAATTGTGGTGAGGAAGGGAGATGGTAACCTCATTTCATGGTACCATCAGAATATGGGAAGGCCTAACTCTTTCCACCCTGTGCAATTTTACCCATGGGACTATCTCTAGTCGGAATATGGGAAGGCCTAACACTTCCCACCCTGTGTAGTGTCTGCCATGGGACTATCTCTAGTCAGAATATGGGAAAGTCTAACACTTCTCACCTTATGCAGCGTCTGCCATGAGACTATCTTTACCACATAGACATATAGCTAGTCAAACACAGAACTAGTCAGGCTTGCATGTGAATACAGAGATAGGTAATACTGCATGCAGACATAGAACGTGTCAGATGTGCATTCCAGCATATGACTGACTAGTTACACTTGCATGTTCACATAGAACTCATAAAAGTTGTATAGAGTTAGTACCTCAGGCAAGCATGGAACTAACCATACATGTGTGCCTGCACATAGATTGTCCTATTTTGTGCAGTGCTTTAATTAGGTATAAGCTTGAAGTAGAGGAGGCTATACTGAGTGCGGTCGGACTAGGGTTTGATACCTGTGTTTATCGCTTGCTAAGTGAGGGGAAGACTGGCCACATATTCCTCCGTGCATTCAGGCCTACAAAATGTGATAGCCCTATCACATCACAAATCTGTAGCAGGAAACTGCTTGTGTACACATTTGTATTGTTTATTTAAACATACCACTCTGTACAAATGTGTATGTTAACATGTGGCTATAAATTCATGTTTTCATATACTACTATCTAAACTCATTTAACATACTACTAGACATAAGTGTTCATATATTGCTCTAAAAAGCTCATGCTAAAGCATAATGCCATAAAGAACCCTATGTGTGGATATAATTATACTGTAAATGAACTGGACAAATTAGACAGGGTCAACTAATCCGGCAACAAATTTATCTTCTTCACCACAAAGTAATGGAGATCTCTTTAAAGAAAAATATAATTGAGAGATGGCTGGTAAGTGAACAATCTTCGGGAATACAGCAGATTTATACCTAGTAAATTGTTTCTTACACTTGCTTCACTGTTTTGTATTTCATAATATAATGTGAATGTTGTTTCTGTGTGTGCTTATTTGCTTAAGATGTAAATGTCCATTCTTGTAAAGAAAAGTAAATGGCAAATGCCACAGTAATGTGAATTATCACTTATAATAGCCATGGCATGACATATGATGATCAGTTCCCTATCTCACTGCTTCTCCTTTCCAGATAGTTTCCAGAAAATTCTAAACTTTTACAAGGCTAAGTTGACCCCAGAACCATACTGATCATAAAAGCATCATGCTCTACTGAGGCTTGAACCTCTATCACTGCTTTGTAAACAGTTTGACTAATCACTGTGCCACTGTGGTTATTTATATTTATTATCTCTGTATATGTGCATGTTACTCTGTACTTTTGAGCACAACTCTGATGCATTGTTATAATGTTGGTGGGTCTGTGCAACAGGTTGCATGTGGCATTCCTGTATGCATGTATTTTTAGATTATCACTTTGTCAGAGAGCATGCTGTGGGAGTTGTACCCACTCATTTCACACAATAAAACACAGGGGTGATGTAAGATATGGATTAAAAATAAATGAATGTGGCTTGTGAATAGGAATCTTGACAAAGAAAAGATACATAGATAATCCGTTTCATCTGGTCAACAATCAAACAAACAAAAAGTTGGAACCAAAAATACTGCACTGAGAGCCGAAATGTTGTGCCCACCAACCTAAGGTATCAAGATGATAAAGAGACCAAAACATTCACTTTAAAAGGGTAATTTCAAGAGATAATCAGAATCCTCTTGGTATGTTTGCTATATTGGTTCAGTCAACTACTAATTCAAAAGAAGTGTTGTCCTAGAAATAAATGCTTACTAGTGCAATAAGTTACACTACAATGTATGAATTACTAGTGTATAGAATTTAACTTGTGTTTCTCTGTTATAATTATGCTGCTTCTTTCACAATTTAGAATGTGAGAATGGATTTTGCTTTCAGTATCTGAAAGTAGACATATTTTCTTATGCTGACACCATTAGGTGTCAAGTTGAATTAATCCAAAGAAAATAACAGTCAAATTAAGCTTCTTGGCATCTCCATAGAGTTTGTCTTCAAATTGAATGGATGTAGGCCATTATTGTTTTCTCTATTCTGCATATTTTGGACCATCATGCAACAGACGTTTTACTATTTTACTATCTCCAAAGTTACTTATCTGCTATCTTTAAACAAGTGGTATTTCAGCTTGTTTCCTGTACAGTCTGAAGATTGTTGCTTGTTTTCTTCTGTGGACTTGGTAATGTGCATCATCATTCTGGTTGCCAATAGACATGTTGAATGTGAACTTCTCTTAAGTGCTATTGTCTCTAAACATTAGATAGCAAACGGAACATAGATGAAACAGAGACTGGTTTGTTAAAAGCATGCATGAGAAGTCATAAGATTCTACTTCTACTGCTGCGTGTCATCTCCCAATGAAGCAAGTAGGCCCTCAAGTCAATCCCTCTTTAGGTTGTTGTTTTTTTTTTTTTCATGGTTGGTTGGATTCTGCAGCTGACTGTTTCTATGGGATGAGGTAGCCAGTATCATGCCAACCCTTCTTAGTGGCCTCTTATGACACGCATGATAGGTTACAGTTACTGTTCTTTGCTTCCTTTATGAGCTCCAGTAACATGGACTGACAAGTCATAAGATTGTACCAGATATATTCCCAAAGAATGGGTGGCTGTGGTGTCAGATTGTCTGCCTCACAGATAATGGGACATATATTTGAACCCTGGTAAGGCTTGGGATGGTTTTAAAAAAAAACCTACTGTCACCGCCTCACTTGCACATATAATAAAGGGCTGCAATTCCAGCCCAAGGGAAACCATTGAGTCGAGCAGGACCCGAGTAATCCAGAACCTTCTCGAAAGAGATGGTCACCAAGTCCATGATTCCGTGGACACTGATGTGGCCCGCCTAATGCGGGGTCCACGAGGAACTCGGACAGAGTTACCGCCCGTGTCGAGTTAGGACACGCGGAGACCGGCAGAGGACAAACGGACTGGAGAGAGACAACAGGGCCTGCCTGAGAGGGACTCATAGATAGTGATAGATATACTAGGGCTAGATAGTGTGCTAGATTGTTGTATGACAACTATATGTTTGATGTTTAACTATCTGTGATATGTAAGATAAGAGAGCGCGGGTCTGTTTACCCACTGCGCCAACTGTACACTTTATACAATAAATGTTCTCTATCCTAGCGAACAGTGTATTGTTGCCTGTATGAACCCGAACCATTATTTAGATAAGAGTAAGACCATGACAGGCTTTTTGGGGGCTAGTTTTCCGGTTTTGGCATAGAATGTTTTCTTAAAAACCTGTTAAATGCCATGTAAAATTAATTATTTAAGCATATCACATTGATTTTTGATAACACATTGATTTGTTTAAATCAAAGAAATTATTACCGTTACAAGTTTACATAGAACTAGTAGCTATCTAGCAATAAATAGAAATAATCTGAGTCCCTCGGCAATGTCTCACCATTGCCTCCGTAGCGCCTCTTTATTTTGATTCTGTAAACAATTTTTTTTTTCCCCGACATGTTACTATTTTGACATTTTTTTGTGTGACAGTGACTAATGTTTTCTCGCTCCACGAGCAGATTGTTCCGCAACAAGTGCCGCGTCCAACCGATGAAACCTTTCCAACAGTAACGAGAGTACAAGACAACATCGAGGAGCTTCAGAATTCAGAGCTAAGTTTCACCTCATACTCATTGTACTTCTAAGCTGTACTTCTCATGTTTCATCAATGTATTATTTTGTATCATATTGATTTCTTTGCATATTCATAATTGTGTCACCAACATAACCTTGCATTTTGATTTACACATTAATAATTAGGGGAGTAAACCAAATTTTCGACCACATAACATATTTTTTCTAAGGGATTTAACTCTATAAACTTAACAAACAAGTAAAACACAAAATGTCTACTCTAGATCAATGCATTGAGCAAGGAATAAAGTTAGGTTATAAAGAAGAGAAACTATCAGAATGGGCACAGAAAACACACACAGAAAACATTGCCCGTGAAGAAAGAGCGATAGAACGAGAAGAAAGGAAACTGCAAATGGAGGCCGAGGAAAAGAAATTGCAAATGCAAGCAGAAGAAAGGAGACTACAAATAGAGGCCGAGGAAAAGAAATTGCAAATGCAAGCAGAAGAAAAGAAAATGCAATTGCAAATTGAAGAGAAGAAAATGCAATTGCAGGCTCAGGAGAAACAGATGGAGCTTGAGGCCGCCGCCAAACAGGCCCAATTAAATGCCGAGACACAGATTAAACTAAAACAGATGGAAATGGAGACCAACGCAGAAATATCGATAAATAAGTTAAGAAGTAAAGAAGAAGAACAACGATATAACAAGTACAAAGGTCTCGTGAAGGCTTTCTGTTCTGGAGATTCCATCTCCGCCTACTTAGAAAATTTTGAGTGTCTCATGTCTCATCATAAAATCAGTAAATCAGATTGGGCATTTATTCTAATGAGAAATTTGGCTCTTGAACCACTGAAAGTAATAGAGACAATACCACAGGAAATGCGAAAAGACTATGAGTACCTAAAACAACGCATTCTCCAACATTTTTCTTTAGACACTGCAGGTTACCAACAACAATTTGCCAAATTATCTCCACAACCAAACCAAACCTTTATAGATTACGTCAGTACAGTCCAAGACATATGCACAAAATGGATTAACTCGGCTAAAACCAACAATAGCCATGATAAACTTAAGGAACTGATTATAATAGATAAAATAATTAGCACCATCCCCACACCTTTTGCCAAGTTCTTAAAACAAATGGACTGTAAGAGCATTCAGGAAATCGAGGCGAAGGGGAATGCATTTTTCACAGCAAATAGGGATATTTTTCAACATAACATAAGTCACAATGATACAGCAGCTGCAGTAGTGAACACCAAATACTCCAAACAATCACAGAGCAGATTTAAACCACGATCCAATGTCGGTAAAGTAGTAAGATGCCAATATTGCAATTTTCATCACGACAGTTACGGGATGTGTGACAAATCACCCACCTACCCTGAACACCTCAAAAAGATGGTGGAAAAGCAAACAGCTAAACGCATGGCTTACCACAGAGCAATTAAATGTTATTTCTGCAATAGCTGGGGTCACTATAATAAGGAATGTAAAGGCCGAAAGTTATTAAAACAGGCCAATGCGGCATTAGTAGAAACGTCGTCTGACGAAGAGCTTGAGTCACTAAATGAATGTGAAAATCAACACGACAATGAAAGCGAGCTTGGGAATGCTGTACACATCATCAACACCATAACAGACAGTAAGTGCAACACCTGTACGAAGTTCCAACTTGACACAACACTACATTGTGGTCACATAGTCCCAATTGCAAATGAAACAGCTAACGCTGCCTTATCATCTACAGGCAAGCTAGTTTTTTATACAGGGTTTGTTAACAACAAAAAGTGCACGTTAATTCGTGATTCCGGCGCAACTCTCTGTGGGGTGAGGAAAACATTAATAGACGCTAAAGACTACACAGACAAACATGTGACGTGTCGCACATTTTCAGGTACGATAGAGAAATACCCCCTTGCTTTGGTCGAAATTCAAACACCGTTCATATCGGGGCGAGTATTGTGTGCTATCCTTGAAAATCCCGTCGCGGATATTATACTTGGTAATTTACCCAACATACATCCATGCTCTGAAAGAGAAATCAAAAGGTGGGAGCAAAAACACGGTATCCACCACAGAAATAGCTACACAAAAGAGAAACACCATTCTTGCTTGTCTCAAACTGCCAAAATACCAAGGGAGACAACCACTGAGGTAATTCAGGAAGAATTTACCGAGGTGTACAATGCAGGGGCGGTCGAATCAAGAAACGATACGACCGAATTAAAACCTCGAATTGAGGATGCTACCAAACTACCAAGTACCGAACCTGTAAATGTGCAACAAAACACACAACACACAAACACAATAACACGACAGACAACCCACAAAACCAACACCGACCAACTGCAGGAATCATTAGAAATAGTAGCGCCAAACTTAACTAACATCACTTTTGGTAATGAACAAAAAGCAGATAAAACACTTGCACCATACTTTAAATTAGTTGGACTTAAACCAAAAGTCACTAAACATGCATCGTGGACATTTGGGCTACAGAATAACATCTTAACCAGATTTTACACAACAAACCAGACCACGACACAGCAAATTGTTTTACCACAAGCACATCGAAACAAAGTGCTAAAAATAGCCCATGACTCCCCTTTTGGAGGTCATATGGGATACGAAATGACCAAGGCTATTGTCCTAACCCATTTTTTTTGGCCAAAGTTTGACCAAGAGATTAAATCATTTTGTACATCTTGTGATACATGTCATAAACTGGTCAAGGGGAATAACCCTACTACATTCTCTGTAAATGGAAAATTGAAATTATTCCATGTAAATATGTTGAAACCATACTATGCTAGACAGGACAATGAGACAAATGAACAGACGCAACAAACTGTGGACGGAGACGAACCGACAATTTCCCAACGGAATAACACCAACGAAGCATCGTTAACGACACACGCTTACGACGACGACAATGACGAAGACAGATGGACATTACCGACAATCTGTGATATTGACAATAACGACAAATTTGACGACATATTGACGATCGATCTCGACGACGACGACAATGACATTGAAGACAATTTACAAACTGTAGCATCTGTGATAAATCAGACAGACATGGACAACACTGAAATCCCTGTGCCAATTATGACTGATGACGGAAGTATAAAGGACATACATATCTCTGACACTTTGACACAACAACAGAGACAGGACATTTTGACGCTCCTAGACAACTATAAGACGATCTTTTCCAACAAACCTGGACGCACTGATAGAATAACACATTCAATTGTGCTAACAGATCTGAGACCGGTCAAATGTAGACCATATTCTATTCCTCTCCATTACAGATCTAATTTAGATAAAGAAATGTTAGATTTAGAGAAGAATGGCATTATTCAAAAATCTATGTCTCAATATTCTTCACCGATTGTCTTGGTGAAAAAGAAAGACCAGACAATCCGCTTGTGCATCGACTATAGAATATTAAATACCAGAACAACAATGGATGCAGAGCCTATGAACAGTTGTGAAGATCTTATTTTAGATATGGCTCAATCATCCTTATTTTCTAAGACAGATTTAGCGAAAGGATATTGGCAAGTTCCTCTACACCCTTCTTGTAGACATATAACAGCATTCGCAACGCCTCTAGGGTTATACGAATGGCTATATCTTCCTTTTGGCCTGAAGAACGCACCGGCCACATTTGTGAGACTAACAAGATTGTTATTACACGGAATTAATGACGTAGTTGCTTATATTGATGATATATGCGTCCATTCTTCTGATATGACTTCTCACTTACTCACCCTTAAACAAGTCTTCCACCAAATCTCTCTTTTTGGACTTACTATCAAACCTTCCAAGGTTGAAATAGGCTATACACAAATAGACTTCCTTGGTCATAGAATTTCTGAAGGAAAATTGTTGACTGATGATAAAATTGTTTCCAAGATCCTTAATCTAGAAGTACCTACCACAAAGAAGCAGGTTAGAAGTTTACTAGGTCTGATTAACTATTATTCTAAATTTATTCCACATTGGGCAGAACTCACCTCAGTCTTTTCTGATATGTTAACTAAAGATCATCCATCAAAAATTTGTAAAAGTACCAGCTTAGATGATGCAATGTGTAGGTTGAAACATATTTTTTCTAATCCACCAGTCTTGCGATTACCCAACATAAATTTACCCTTTATTTTGACCACAGATGCGAGCGCTATCGCAATAGGAGGATGTTTAATGCAGGAAGTGGATGGCGTTCGACACCCGATCCTCTACGTAAGCCGCAAACTGAAGAAGGCTGAGACTCGTTATGCCACAGTTGAATTGGAGTGTTTGAGCCTTTTGTTCTGTATATTGAGACTATCTAAGTTCCTCTTGGGAAGCCATTTTGTGGTCCTCACAGACAGTTCACCATTATTGGTACTGAACCATGGGTCGCCCAAAAACAACAGGTTACAAAGATGGTGTCTTCTACTTCAAGACTTTGACTTCGAAATTCGCCATATTAAGGGCACCGAGAACATAGTGGCTGACCTTTTATCACGGCAGACAAATGCACCAGTAGAATGACTCTAATCACATTGGCCAGTAGCCACACTATAAACTGTGATACTTTTATTCCGTTACATATAACAGTGTGACTCTACACCTGCTAGAGTACTCTCAGTGATTAGGTTAATTACGTCACCCTTAAACTTACGTTAAGAGCTATATTGTAAGAACTATACCATCAAATGCCTCAGCTCTAGAACGATTCCAGCAAGAAACAGTAACTGTGTGTATTTCAACCAATTATATCAACCAGTGAACTATCTCTGAACAATGTTATATTTCATACGAAACAGTGAGAGCAATCCATACTTGCTGTTGCTACAAAACTTTGCAAACAGCCGAAACAGAACAACATCGACGACAACACTCAAGAGACAGCCATACTAACTTTAACATTCATGGCATAACACACGAACGAAGGAACGTCAACGCGCACATCATCGTTGGAGTTATTTAATTAATTAGTTACTATTAAATATGTATTATATTTCCATTAATGATGTATATAAATTGTGTTAACCTATAACTTGTACATATTCTACTTTAATATTACAGACGGTACCATTCATATGCTAAATAACCGTCCTATACAAGTGTCTCTAGTTAAATTATAACCTATTTTTCATTTATCGTACAAAAAGTACGTATTTTCTTAAAGGGCAAATATCGCCTAGCCCATTTTTTCTAAGGGCAATAACGCTTACCTCAACTTTAAATATATATTTTATCCAATTACTATTTTGAATGACAGATGAGTGAATGACTGCGTGAAAGGATTAAATGAGAGAACGATACACTTGGCGGACAAATTGTACGCAAAACGTATTCATTGTAATTTGTCTGCGTCTTCCATGTAAAAGTGCATGACTTGTCTAATTTGTCAATACATGTGTAGAACTTAGTTTAGTAGGGAGTTAATTTAGTAGTTATGTTAATATACTTAGATTAGCAGTTAGGATACATCTAAGCACCACTACTTGGAATACCTAGTCAGGTATTGCACACAGTGCAGTATTACATGATTGAGGTTATCCCAACTCGTGACGCTTGGAATTACACCACACATTTAGCACGCACGTTACAAAACCTCAAAACTCAACACTATCAATTTAAAATACAGTCACTTTATTAGAAACGTCAACTTATTAGTTAACACACTAACAAGCCAACAAGTACACATGTAGTCTGAGGGGGATAAAAGAACAAGGTAACTACATAGTTAGCATTATATAACATACGGGAGTAAAAGTGTATAGAAATACACACACAGATCAAGATTTGAAGGTGTACTTATTTAGCCAAGACTTCGGTCTTGTTAACCCTCTATTATATAGGGGTTATTTGTCTGGGTACCATTTCGGGTACTATGAGAAGGGCAAGTTGTAAATACAACTACTAAAATGCCACGTAACTTCGGTCTGATAAGCATATTTAAGCACACGAGAGACAGGGATCTCTGCACCAAATCAGACAAGTGTTGTATGGTAGAATACATGAGTTTTTAGTGCTAATAGGTAGGTTACCAGGTTACTATCCACCAAACTACAAACACCAACTTTATGTGATTCGGTGACAGAATTAGAACGGATCTAATTCCCAACAACAAATCATGTCACGGGGGAGGAGGGATCCTGTCACCGCCTCACTTGCACATATAATAAAGGGCTGCAATTCCAGCCCAAGGGAAACCATTGAGTCGAGCAGGACCCGAGTAATCCAGAACCTTCTCGAAAGAGATGGTCACCAAGTCCATGATTCCGTGGACACTGATGTGGCCCGCCTAATGCGGGGTCCACGAGGAACTCGGACAGAGTTACCGCCCGTGTCGAGTTAGGACACGCGGAGACCGGCAGAGGACAAACGGACTGGAGAGAGACAACAGGGCCTGCCTGAGAGGGACTCATAGATAGTGATAGATATACTAGGGCTAGATAGTGTGCTAGATTGTTGTATGACAACTATATGTTTGATGTTTAACTATCTGTGATATGTAAGATAAGAGAGCGCGGGTCTGTTTACCCACTGCGCCAACTGTACACTTTATACAATAAATGTTCTCTATCCTAGCGAACAGTGTATTGTTGCCTGTATGAACCCGAACCATTATTTAGATAAGAGTAAGACCATGACACCTACCCTATACACAATTTTGCGACTGCCTGGGCAAGTAGCCTTTATTCCTCAGCTGAGAACAAACTCTCCCAGCATGCACCATCCAAGAGAGTCATGGTGGCGTAGTGTCTAGATACTCACCTGCCAGCCTAATGGTCATGGATTCGTTTTGCAATAGGCAAATTTTGTTTTTATTGAACTGGGCTTTCAAGTTGACCTGGCCTAAAATGGGTACCAGGACTAATATCTTGGCAATTAAAGGCAGCCAGAGTAGTACTGACCACATCACCCTAGGTATACCCCATAATATTAACACAAGAAGTCTTTTATTTTACAATACTTTTCATTTTCTAGTGTTGTGCTGTTGGGAATGCCCAATGTGCAGTGATGTCATTCAGCATAATTTAAGTTTGTTGTATATTCAGAAGAAAGTGAGCCCAATTGTAGTAGATATATTTATACTTAAAACCAGACAAAACATAAGTGAATGTATACAAAACTGGAGTCCAGATAACAATTACTTCCTTTACTTTAGATCTATGATAGTGCAGTGGCTAGTATGCTTGCCTGCTGGTCCAATGTTCATGTGTTTGAATCTCCATTGAAGCAGATTTGTAAACTTGATCTGGGCTCCCAGGATGACTCAGCTTACACATGAATACCTGGAGATGTCCTGGGAGATACATGTGACTGGTGTGAGACTGACCACATCACCCATTGAGCACAGATTGGTCTGTACGAATATAGGACTAGCATCATATACTCAGTATGCCTGACAGCGTGATTAAGGGTCCATTGCTTAGATTAGACCCCTAAATTTTGATGCATTTTAAGTCTCTAACTTAGGGAAACAAGTTTAAAGCCTTAAAGCTGTATGTGACATTTGCATGCTGTTCATTAAAAGTCTCCATTTGATATTGCCTTCATTTGAACATCGTGAAATACTGTTAACAATAAACAGTATAGATAATACCATAGTTGATTCTACCATAGTGATGTGAAGTGCTTTATCTTAAAATACAGGCCATGAATTGAATTGAATTGAACATTATTTTAAAAGGGTTACAAATTGGGAACATAGGCTTGTCTTACATTCGGCCCTTCCAATCACTCATCTTTCGTTCAACAGTGCATGATACATTCACATAGGAAAAACAACATGGTCAAATGATTGTTGTAAGCATAAACAATGCATATTATCATGTTATGTGGCACATCCCCCCTCCAACACAGACATCCCACACCAATCCACACACACATCCCTCATCCACTCACACATAACCCACCCATCCCCACACCTCCACCCACTACACATCCCCTCACCAACCCAGACATCTTGCACCCACCCACACACACATCCCCTCCCACACACAACTGCCCACTCACACATACCCCAACCCACACAAACTCACCCACACACACATGCTCCACCCACCCACACACTCCCAACCACACACTCCCAAACCACACACTCCCAAACACACACACATACCCCTCCCACACACACATCCCACACCAAACTCACACACACATCCCTCACCCACTCGCACATCACCCACTCATACCCACACATTTCCAATCCACACACACATCCCCACACACACACATTTTCCCACCCACCCATACATTTCACATCCACCCACACACCCCACCAACCACACATACATCCCCACCCATACACATTCCCCCACTGACACACACATCTCCCATGCATACACATCCCCCACTCCCCCTACACACGCCCCAACACACCAACCCACACACACCCACCCACCTACCAACACCCACACATACCCCACCCGCCAACACCCACACATACCACTATCCACCAACACCCACACAAACACACCAACCCAAACACATCCCTCTCCCACACATCCCTCAATCACCCACATATTCCCCACCCACACACACCCCATCCATACACACATTCCTCCACCCACTCACACAACCCCCACCACACACACACACACACACATCCACCACCCACACATATCCCTGCACACACATCCTCCACTCACACACACACTTCTCCCATACTCCCACACACATCTCCCACTCACACCCACACACATCTGCCCAAACACACACACATCTTCAAACCCACACATACACTCCCCATCCACACATCCCCCACCCACACATTCCCCACCCACACACACACTCTGACCCACACACACATCTCCCACCCCATACCTTCCCCATCCATATATACATCAGCAAAACCCATCCCCAAACCCATACACACACCCCCTACACACTTCCCCACACACCCATCCACATACCCCCATCCACACATCCACACACCCCCACCCACCAATACCCACCCACTCATACACACATCCCTCACCCACACACACATCCCCCACCGACCCACACCTCCCCCACCCACCTACATACATCCTCCAACCCACATACATGACATAATTTGTGGTGTCTAACTTTCCTCCTCACTAGACTTTTATATCCCAGAATATTCTAGAAGCTATCTTAAGAAGATGGGAGCTACAAAAGTGCTGTGACTGGCCTGAATGTATTGGAATCCTCATTAAGGTGTTTTTGTAACAACTGGCCCAGTCTCCCAGGTAAAACCTGCCTAATATAGGTAACAGGAAATGTCCGGGGAAGTAAAACTGGCTGACAAGATAAGGACCACATCACCATCTGAGTACCAGTTGGTCTATAACAACATAGCACTAGCACCATCTGTCCAGTAAACCTCAAGATATGTAAAAGTGTCTTTTACTTTATTTCATAAGGCAGGGTCGAATCAGAGTGTAACCAATCTGCCACAGTAGCTGGGAGTTCACAAATGACTAGGGGTGATATTTTTGGGGTTGACCCACTATCATAAAATGGGGTTCATAGGTCAGCATGGCTGAATGGATAATGCATGTTCTTAAATATCCAGTGTGCTGATGCCAAGGTATGGGGTTCAACCCCTACACAAGGCAGTTAGACTAAAATGTTGACCTGTCGTCCTTGACTTGGGGACGTTAATTTCAAGTACCTCTGAAGTCGAAGTGGGTTCACCTGATGGCGAGGGACACTTAATAAGTTAAGCTAATCCACATGCAAAATTCAGTCCAGCACTACTAGAAGTAGTGTGTATGAACTACGCTTGAGATCAAAGCGAGCGAACACACACACACATTTGAAAAATTGGGTACCGGTGATGTTCTTGGGAGCATTGGGTGACCCACATTAGACTAATGCCCTGTGTACATTTTGAGAGGAGCATTTGCTGGAGTGGGGTGTGTGTTGGGGTTAGGATGCTGTCCTTATACGTCTTTGGATGTGTCATGGTAAGACAACGAGTTTTTGTCTTTAAGAGATGAAAATAAAATTCTAGTGTGTACATTGCATGGCAACTGCTCTGAAAAACTGCTGTTATTCCTCAATCTAGAAGTTCCTCTCAGCAGACGCCAGCAGTGGTACAGATGTAAGAATTATAGTGTTTAACAATGTATTTTCAATGCAATTCAGCCAGAGAATATATTGACTGAATACCAGTCTGTACCAGTCTGCCTCAGTGACATTGCATTGAAGTTTCTTTACTTTTATTTATTTCATTCTAGGAGAGTAGGAAGCAAGAAAAGAAGCATTTTGCAGATCTAAAAGTCAAACCACAGAAAGAGCCAAAGTCGGAGCCTGCCAAAATGGACATGCTGAATCGCCTAAAAAGTGCTGTGACCAGTGTCATACCTGGCAATCCTTTGTCACGAGATTTCGATATACAAGCACAAGTGGCGAGTACTGGACCAGGATTTCTATGGAAAGTTTATACAGCAGTGAAAAAGAGCACAAAAGAGGTCAGACTAGCTCTGTTGATGTGTATGTTGATTTAGAATTCAGCAGGAAGAGAAGACTGTTGTGTTTCTTTGAATTGTTCATCTCCCCCGATGTGTCTCCACCTTGACGTGGTGGGGGAGCTTGCGTGTCCCATAGACCCCATTTTGCTTGCCGATGGGTGAAAAATTACATATCGGACAGCTTATGGGATAGGGACCAGACTAAGAGAGACACAACCTGCTGCTCTGCAGGCATAGACTGAGGATAGCAGTCAAAATTTAAATGAGGTGCACAAAGGCAGAATTTCTTGGTCCGGACAAAACTCTTAAGGCTCCCTGTCGAGGGCTGTGGCTGAACGCCTCTAAGCCACAAACCCTCGGATCTTAGAGCCAGGCTGATACCCGTCTACCGGAAAATAGAAACATGATACTGAGCAAGCTACATGCTCAGGTCTGATACATGTTCGAAGGCTCCCAGCTGGGGGATATGAGAGTTTCCCAGATGAAGGGGCCTGGCCGTTTCCCGTTCACTGCTGCACGAAGGTAAGGTGCTGAGCCGGCAGCACATGTAGCCTACCTCGTGAGCGAGTACAAAAAAGTCAGAAAAGTGCCCCAGTCGAAGGGTTACGGAAACTGTCTGTATCTAACTCATAGAGAGTGTAGACAAAAGTGGAATAATGTCTCATCAACGCGAAATGGAACGCACGGCGAGCGAACCTATTGCGTGGTCTGAAGTCACAAGCAAAAGCCTACCGAGTGGATGTCACTCGCAGTCTGACCGCTCCTGGTGTGTGATTGAGCGATCAGAGGCAAGTGGGATGCCCAACACATGGAAGTGAGGAACTAAAGCAGCCATGAGCAGGACATGGAAACTCCTTGGGTGAGCCCAGTCTCAGAGCAATATGTGCCGGCTCTGCAATTATGGAAGCCTCCTTGGATAGCGAGATAATGCCCATGGTCTGCCCCTGCCTTCCCTTGAGGGCAGACCACGATATCGTTGATCGTTCTATCTTGACCAGCTGAGATGTGGGTGACATTACAACAGTCTAACGTGTCTCGAAACCAGAGGAAGGCTAACCTCACTAAAAAATGCCCGCCGGAAGTCGGAAGTGTCGTCCTACGGGTGGCAAACTAAAAATTGACACTACGCATTTACGTCCGAGTGAAATGTCTCGTCCGAATGTCTCCCGTGCTAGGAACAGCTCTGACTACCTAGTTTCCGAATGCCGCTCTTATTCGGAACAGCTCTGACTAGGTAGTTTTCCGAATGTCCGCCGTGCCTGGAACAGCTCTGATGGGTACAGGGACAAGCACATGTCCGAAAACTCGCTTAGTGGAAACCAACCGCAGAGCTGACTGGTTTGTGCAGGAACGGCCCAGGGCGAGCGAAATGCCCAATATATTGAAGTGAGGAATTAAAACAGCCATGAGCAGGACGTGACGATTCCCTAGGTAAACCCAGCACCAGAGCGTTATGTGCCGGCTCTGCAATTATGGAAGCCACCCAGGATGGCGGAAAATGCTATGGACTGTCCCTGCCTTCACTTGAGGGATGACCGTGTAGTCTTCGACTGTTCCAACTAGACCAGCTGAGATGTGGACGGTACCACAAAAGTGAGAGTCTCCCAGGATTGCTAACCTGGTCAAAAATGCACGCTAAAAGTCGGATGTGTTGGCCTGAGGGTTTCGACCCGAGGGTGCCTAACCAGACACACCGCAATCACATCTGAAAAAATCACTCCGGATGAACGCAAAGAAGAAGAAGAAGAATTGTTCATAAAATGTATCACCGTCACCATGTGCCTTGTCCGCTGGCATGGGTGATCATACTTCTGTCGTTCTCTAGTGGAATATATCAGTTTATTTGTTATCCTTCAGTGCCATGATTCAAAGCTGTGCAGAATCTTTGATCAGCCCCTCCCACTGTCTCTTTTTCCATTAATCTTACCAGTTGTAACATTATGTTCCTGTGCTTCTTTTCTTATAATGTGGTCAAATTGTTGACTGCCTCCTAAAGATGAATGTGATGTGTTATCTTTGTATCTTAGTTTTTTTTATAACTTCTGTTCACCTTCTGTGGTGTTTCTAACATTCTTCTGTATAACCACATTTATGTGGCTTCAAGGGATTTTCTTGCTTGGATTGAGAGTTAATTGTTAAAATATGTTCTGTATAACACACAAGGTAAAGTGTATAGTACATGACAAATATTGACAAGTTTACTGTATATGTATACTAATGCAGACTTGGGGCTATGTTTGGATATAATATTGTAAATTGACTTTGTACTGAAAGTAATTAACTGTAGTTGTTCATAATTTATGTTGGGTATTCAAAGCAACCTCAAAATCTAAAACAATGACAGTACTTTGACAAGACAAAAAATACAATAAATGAAAAAGCAACAACACAGAAAATGCTAAAGAATTAAAACATAAACTGACTCATCAATACCAGAAAATTAGAAAATCTGTGAATGAATAATCAAAACAGCACCTAGCACACACACACACACACAAAACAAAAAAAACTAATAAGTGATATAATTTGTTAAGAACATTAAAATTCTAACCTATAGAACAGTTTAGGCAAAATGTCAATAACAAATCATATTTTTAAAAATATAACAACAAAATAACAAATCCAATTTTTCCCTACATAAGGAAACTTAGCTACAAATCAAATGTCTAAAGATTGAAGTTATTTTTGATTATGAATCCCTTTGTGGTTCCCGATGCTTTGAAATCCAGATTGGCAAGCAAGGGGTTGATAAGTGTGACTTGAAAAAAAAAAGTAAGCTTGCCATGAAAATATCCTGCCTTGAATGAAGATTTTTTTCATTGTTAGTCAGATATACAAGAAAATGAAGCACTACGCTAACACAGCATCATCTGCAATTTCATAAGCATATTGTTAATTTCTTCATCATCCTAACAGTTCACTCAATATATTTTTATTCTAAGCTTTCATAATCTGTGACTGTCATTTCATTTCTAAATGGGAATCTAATGTAAGGATGGTTCATATGTGGTCGTTTCATTTCATTCTATCTATAGGTTTCTGTTCTAAGATTTCTTCTGTGACTGTCATATCAATGATTTCACCCTGAACTTTACTAGAACAGGACTTTTATTTATTGATTCATATCATATGTTTATTGTATCATATGTCCTCCAGTAAAGGTTCCTCCTGGCTCTGACTAGTTAACACTTTTATCTCTCCGAGTACAGTTGTCAGGCCTGTTGTAGTCATTAACTGTAATAGTGGTCGTTAGAGACTAATCCGGTACATATGTTGTAATTATCACACAGCATATGCATGTTGTGAGCAGGCGCATTGAATGTAGCAGTTGGAAAGTTGTACTGACAATGGCATGTGTGCTGTTGGAATAGGGGTGCCTGGGCTCACCATTTACAATGGGAGGGAAAGACTATCCACTTATTCCTCCGTGCAGTCAGGTCTGAAAAATGAGATGGTTCTAACACTTCACATACTATTTGCAGATTCCTGCTGCTAGATTTTTTAAAATATATACATGTTTTAGCTTCACTTTAAGACAGATGTGACCTAGAATTGTTTAACTGTGTCCTAGTCGATATCAAGAACCATGCTTACAGATATTTGTGGATTCATGCTTTTGTGTGTGTGGTATGTTGTTTATTCACATGCTTATGTATAGCATTGGATCCAGGTTTATAATTTTATAATGGCACACCTTTTGGTGATGCACAACATATTGTCTTTTTCTCTATTACTATCATTGTAAATCTTCTGTCTAGTTATGAATTTTAAAGCATACACAATGATGTATTATTACTTAAAGCCTCCTTCAGATATTTCTGACATTGACTTGGTGTGCCCTTAGAACAGAAACTTTCCTGATTTAGACCATAGCATTCCTCTTGATAAGTTTTTGGTCAACTCTTTTTTTTTTCTAGTAGTCACTTTTCACCAATTTCATGATTCTTAATGCTGCCTTGTCTCTTTTTGCGATCACACGTGTCTTTCTTTCACGTTGTTACATCTAAGCCAAATGCATTCCTTTCTTGGTCGTACCTTTGTATCAAAACTGTTGACATCCAATTTTTGGCAAACTCTGAATGTAATGTTGCTTGGTGAGTCACAGATAACCAGTAGGCACGGGATGTGATTACAGTGTCGTGCAAAGAAAATGTAATCTACTTTTACATTCTATTATATTTGCCAGTTGCCAGTAGGAAATGTTCCTTAGAATGAAATGCAATCTGCCACACATGACGTATTATTATTCATGTCCAATTCTCATGCTATCTTCACCAGGAAGCTTCAGTGTTCTACTTTGAAAAAAAGAATATAGAGAAGCACAATAAAAAAGACCGAGAAATTATAGTGGAATCCCTCAAACGGGGTGTGCAACAGTTGACCAGACTGAGGCATCCAAAGATTCTCTCTGTCATTCATCCTTTAGAGGAAACACGGTAACTGTTTATTTAGCTTGTAATTGCAGGTATTCATCTCTCATTGAAGTCATGCCTCCTGTTAGCCAGTTTATGTCTCCATATAGCGTCATGTCACTTTTGTCTAATTTATATCTCTCATTAGAGCCATGTCTCCTTGTCCTCTATTTACATATTTTATTATATTGGTTTCATAAATTTCCCATGGTAGAGTCATAGCATGCACACCATCTGTTATGCAAGTCCATGGTTTGAATCTAAGTGAGACACTAGCATTGTTTCGACAAACAAAAGCATATGCATGTAATTATGGCACAGTAAAACAAGACTATGGAGCACCTTATCAGTCAATGGTAGATGAGTAAAGCCTGAATAAGTTAATTTGTTATTTGTATCATGTAACATACAACTTATTCCCCGCCCCTGATCTAGAGTGAATGTGTTGCACTATATCATCAGGGGTGATCAATGGGTGTGATTTTAACAGACATTTCTGTTGGGTTTGCCTTTCCTAATCTTTAACTGTTTCTAGACTACCTGCACTACAACAGGTATGTCTTTCTCTTATTCTAATCTCAGCATAGTAACAATTCCACTGCAGAGCAGGAGTATTCCAATCATCAGTAGAGGTTCCCCTTGCTTAATGAAATGTTTTGGCCCCTTTACCTTCCTGACACTCTCAGAGAGTGGGCCCTCCTGTGTCATGACTCCAATGTGTTTTTCTGCCATTGTTCATTTGAATACCCAACTTTGAGATCTTTGTGTATCACACTTATACCACATTTGACATCACTGTCTGCCTGCCCAGAAAGCACCCCACACTCTGGGAGATGAATATTGGGCATCTGGTGCATCTGCCAACTGTATTATCGAACCTACCTGGCCGTGGGATAGCTAGCTTCTTTCCCCAGCCATCGTCTTCTTCTTCTTCTTCTTCTTCTTCTTCTTCTTCTTCTTCTTCTTCTTCTTCTTCTTCTTCTTCTTCTTCTTCTTCTTCTTCTTCTTCTTCTTCTTCTTCTTCTTCTGCTTCTTCTTCTCCTTCTTCTTCTTTTTCTTGGTATGTGAGGATGTGTCTGTG
Organism: Cepaea nemoralis; assembly: GCA_014155875.1. Lineage (NCBI taxonomy): Eukaryota > Metazoa > Mollusca > Gastropoda > Stylommatophora > Helicidae > Cepaea > Cepaea nemoralis. The sequence goes on along the minus strand of JACEFZ010024554.1, from coordinate 597,616 downwards.
GGTGGGGAAATGTGTGTGGGTGGGGGATCAGTGAGTGGGTAGTGGCATGTCCTGGTTCTGTGTGAGTGCGTGGAGGTATGTGTGGGTGGGTGGGGGATGTGTTGGTGGCTGCGGGATATGAGGGTGGATGGGGGATGTGTCTCACAACATTGCAATATGCACTGTTTATGTTTACAACTTTCATTTGATGATGTGTTTTTTTGTTTTCTCATGTGAATGTATCATGCGTAATATGCATTGTTTATGCTTAAATCCATTTGACAATGTTTTTTTCCCCTATGTTAATGTAACATGCACATTTGATGCATGAAAGATGAGTGATTGAAACGGCCGAATGTAAGACGGGCCTGCGTGCCCAATTTGTTACCCTTTTAAAATAAAGTTTGTTCGTTCATTCGTTCGTTCGTTCACCTCCACATCGGTGGCCTGTTCAAACTGTTAGTCTGATTGATTTGGGAGACCCTGCCAGTCATCATTCTATTGATGGCATAACTTTTGGAGTCATGGGAATATGCAAGCTTCATTACAGCAGATAATGAAATATGAAGGCACGTGACTGGTGACAGGAAAGTTTGCTGTCTTGTCTAGTTTCTATGACCTAGTCACATATCCATGACAAAATATTTCTAGAGCGACTGATTATAAGATGTCTTTTAAGTGTTTATAGTTACAGTATTACTGGGATTTGTTTAGTCTCATAAAATGGAGGTCATAAAATTCATTGGAGGTATGGCATTCGACACAATGCTGACTAAATCATGTGCCGTTTTGTCTAGAAAATATGGGACTAGAACAGTATCTGCAATATGCCTTGATAGTATGAGAAAGGGATTCTTTACCTTGTTACTTAATATGATTTGAGAGATGTTAACATAGATATTGTTCATTAAGCTTTCTCTGGCTGGTGCTCTTTATTTGCTCATGTCTGCACTGATCGTTTACATTGTAGTAGGTTCTGTAACACAACCATCCGCCGGAAGTTTGACAGCAAGTTAAAAGAGGTGTGGCCAAACAATAACACTACACAGAAAGCCAAAGAAGTTTAATAAACCAACACAGAACTGGTGTCGTTAGCCGCTACACACTGCAGGATTTACTGAGGATGGGATCTGAGCACTTATGGACTGAATGTTTCGATGTGCAATGAGGATGATCTGTCGACTAACTAACTAACTAGGTTCTATAAAGAAAATTATATGGACATTATTCTGTGTATTGTAGTAAGGGCCAAAACAGTGATTTTATGATTGCTTAAGTAGAAATGCAGCATTGATAAAAGTATGTGAATGTAATAAATTATTGTTGACAGATTTGTCAAAAGATTTAATTAAACTTAAATGGGTGTGTTTATAAATATTGTTGTCTGGTACTTTCTGTTAAAGAGTTATGTGAACATACTAAAGTCAGTTATTCCTAATCAGTGTAGCAAAACTTTCCCAATGACAGTTATTTCTATTCTTCTCTATAGTGAGGCACTGGCCTTTGCCACAGAGCCTGTGTTTGCCAGCTTGGCTAATGTCCTGGGTTTTTATGACAACATAAATGGACCTTCCAAGTTCCTGTCTGACTTTCAGTTGTACGAAGTGGAGATTAAGCATGGTTTGCTTCAGGTTTGTCTTGTTATTTATTCATCATATTTGTGGGTGTCTTCAGGGTTTATATTAACTACACAGAAACACAGATGGGTCTGTTGTTAGACATGTGAGGCTTTTACAGCTCAGGTCAGGGGGAGATCTGTGAAGGAAGACTGCAATGCCTTCACCTTGACGGGTACCCTGACTGTGGAGATCAAAGCAGTAACCTGCTGGAGACAAGTCACTCAGGCATGTGTTCTCAGTGATGCAATGCGTATGCTTAGGAAGACTGAGATGGACTGGGATCAAAGACAGTGAGGGGAGTCTCTGAGGTGGTCAGGCCTGAGTAAAATCAAGTTCGTTTTTGTGCCAGGTCACAGAGGTGTACGAGAAAATGAACAAGCTGATAGGCTTGTGAGTTGGGCTACTATGGAGAGCAAACAAGTAATATACCAGGCTGATATAAAGAATACCATAAGAGAGGCAACATTATTAAATGAATCAGGTATTACCAAATCTGCAACCTTCAACAGACTGCAAGAACATCATGTCAATATGGGTGTCATCCAGTGTCTTGCCAGTTGGCATGGGCGATCATGCCTCCCCACAAATTACGATCTTCGACATCATGGATCAGTTCGTGTGTTGACTCCCTTCCATGCCATGACACAAGACTGTCAAGAATCTTCTCATGTTGTCTTCCTCTGTCTCTCTTTCTGCAAATCTTTCCAGTTGTCATGACATGTTCCAGTCTTTCTCTTCTCATAATGTGGCCAAACAATGATGACTGCCTCGTTATGATGTTTGTGATAAATTGTCTTTGCGACTCATCTTCCCTTAAAACGTCCTGATTGCTCATTTTGGCTGTCAAATTAATTGTCAGCGTTCTTCCTTAAAACCATATCTCCAAAGTTTCCAAGGATTTGCTCGCCTGTTTACTAATTGTCCAGAATTCACAGCCGTTTGTTAAAACTAGGTCTATGTAACATGCAAGAACTCTTTTTCTAACTTTCAAGGACAGTGACTTATTGCACAAAACGTTCTTCATTTGATAGAATGCAATTTTTGCTTGTCCTATTCTGCTCTTTATCTTAGTGATGCATCTTCCATCTGATGTTATCCATGTGCCAAGATATCTGAATTTCTGCACTTTAATTGCACATTCAGGCACAATCTGTTTCTTTGATATAACTATGACTTCTGTCTTTCTATTATTCAAACTAAGGCCCATTTTTGCACTTTCTACAACCACTGTATCTATCTTTTCCTGTAGATCCTTCTGACTTGTTGCTATCAAGACGGTGTCATCAGCATAACATAAGTTACAATGGGTGTAGCCAGACAAAAGTGCTTTGCAGGGAGACAGAGATGAATAGGATTCCCACACAAAATGTTATTGTTAACTGCTGCATATTAAGACAGATACTGCCGAGGGAATTTATTTGTTCAAGAACTATTGCTCGAGAATTATGGAGGAAATTGAGAGAAAAACGCAACTCTATCAGCGTTCACGCCGGAAACTACACACCGAAGCGACACAACAAGCGACTAACGACGACAACCGCTAAATTTCGACACACTTCAAATAGAAAGGAGATTTTTGCAACTTGGAATGTTACAGGTCTAGGATATAAGGAACCAGCTCTCGTAGAGTTTATGAAACAATCAAATATTCAATTATTAGGACTAGCAGACACTAGGAAAAAGGGGCAGAACACAAAACAAACACATGAAGGTTACGTCGACCAGCGAGCTACAGCTAAACATGGAGTGGGTTTTTTGTTGCATCCAGACAAAGCTAAAGCCATTATCAACACTAAATTTATATCAAAAAGGATAATACTAGTACAGATCAAAGAAGGAAATAGAACAACAACATTTATACAAACATGTGCCCCCATGTAATGACACTTACAGCGATAAGACAAAGACGAATATTTTGATAAACTTGCAGACACGTTAAATAATGTCAAGGAGACAGATGACCTAGTTGTGATGGGTGATTTTAACGGACGAATAGGCACACGAAGAACGCCGTGGGAGGATTGCATGGGGCCATTCAGCGACACAGAGACTGATTGTAACAGCAGTGGTCAACATCTACTCAACATATGTTCGGAACATGGACTAATAATAACAAATAGTATTTTTCAATAATAGCCACACCAAAACCTGGTATAAATGGAATGACATAAACCAAGCATTGACTTTATTCTAATTAGGAAATCAAACAGAAGGCTACTATTAGATTCAAGAGCACTCCCAAATACAGATGTTGATACTGATCACAAACCAGTCATAATAAACAAGATTTCACCACACAGGAAAATAAGAAACAAAAAGGTAACAACACATGTCATCAATTATAGGAGGCTGCAGGAAAATACGGTTAAAGACGAATTCAATCAAGAAATCCAAAACCTACATAAGAACATCCCTGATGACCACTCAAGCGTAGATAAGGAATGGACATGTTTCAAGGCTGCCATGCTCGACACACTGAAAAATAAATGTGGAACAAAGAAAGTAGGGCAGGACAAAAGATTAAGAACAGCCTGGTGGAACAACGAAGTTAAAGATAGCATATTCAAAAAGAAGGTAGCATTCAAAAAGTGGATCACAACTAAATCTGAACAGGACTATATTACTTATAGAATAGCACGACGTAATGCCAAACGAACAATTAGAGCATCTAGAGATGAATCCTGGAGAATATATGGTGAACAGATGGCGACCCTTAGCAAAGACTGCCCAAGAGAATTTTATAAACGTGTCACCACAATGAGAAACAGAGATGCATGTTACAACCCAACCACCATCATAAACAGCAAAAGAGGTATACCAATATTTAATCCACAACAAAGACTAGCAAGGTGGGCAGAATACTTTCAAGAACTACTTAACCCCACAGATAACATAGGAAACCTCACTTTTGTGCCTAAACGCCAGGGACAGCAAGAACCAAATTTCATACCTGCAGAAGTCAAAGCAGTTATACAGAAAAGTCCTAAAAACAAATCACCAGGTCCAGATGGAATAACCACAGAAGCTATTCAGACCTGTGGGGAAACAGGAGTTAAATGGCTAACAAGACTTTTTAATATAGCATGGGAAGAAAGAACAGTCCCAGATGATTGGCAACAGGCAATAATAGTACCAATATGGAAAAAGAAAGGCAATATGAGAGAGTGCGAAACATACAGAGGTATATCACTCCTGAGCCATATAGGGAAAATGTATGCAAAACTTTTGGAACAAAGAGCTAGACCAATAGTTGAACAACAGTTAAGCAAAGCACAATTCGGTTTTCGGAAAGGTAAAAGTTGCACTGATGCATTATTTACACTTAGACAAATTGTGAAAAAACTATTGAATATAGTGACCAGCAGAATATTGTGTTTGTAGATCAGGAAAAGGCTTTTGATAGAGTAGACAGATACAAATTATGGACCATCCTTGAAGACTATGGGATAGAAGGGCAACTGCTAGAAAACATCATAGCCATGTACCACTCGAGCCAAAGTGCAGTAAGAACACAGGAAGGTATATCAGATATGTTCACAGTCAATACAGGAGTGAGGCAGGGATGTGTGCTCTCTCCCTGCTATTCAATATCTACATGGACAGAATTTCCAAAGAAGCAAGTCTCGACAGACCAGATTCAGAAAATTTAGAACTCTTTACTCCAGATGAAACAACTGACCCACAGGGAATAAATGAACTTCTATTTGCAGATGATCAATGCCTGTTTTACAGCGACGAGGGCAGACTACAAAATCATATTACTAATCTGAGTTCAACCTGCAGCAGATACAATATGAGTATAAACACAGCCAAAACCGAAGTAATGCAAGTTAGCAGATCGCCAGGCCCACTAAGTATACAGATAAATAACACACCTCTGAAACAAGTTAAAGAATTCAAATACCTTGGAAGTATGATCACAGAAGATGGCAGATTGGACAGAGAAATTGAAATCAGATGTCAAAAAGCTAGTGCACTTACATATCAACTATCACCCTTACTGAAACATCCAAACATACCCATGTCTGCAAAACGACAGATAATAAACAGCATATTCACACCAACCCTATGCTACCAATCTCAAACCTGGACTTTATCCAAATTACACCTTCGCAAAATCAACACCTGCGAAATGAGATGCCTGAGGAGAGCTGCCAACTTAACAATCCGAGACCGAGTAAGAAATGCTACTATCAGACAGACTGTGGGATCAACACCTTGTGCCACATTTATTGAAAGACAGAAGATCAAGTGGTTTGGCCATGTCGTTAGAATGCAACATCAGCAACTACCATCACTGGCCTTACATCAAAGATCATCTGCGACGAGACCACGAGGACGTCCAATAAGAAAATGGATTGACGACATCAGAGACATTGTACAACCACACGGAATGACACTATCCAGTGCCGTCCACCGGGCGCTGGAACGCAAATTATTCCTCCCCACGATGCTTGACGGCAGAAGTGGAAGATGATGATGATGATGGTGATGTCTGCTGAGGAAATCCCAGCATTTGTTGACTGAATCGTTCATTGTGTAGTGAAGATAATTGGATGACTAACTCAGAAATAGTAACTTTTAGTTTTTGTGTGATTTTACAGTTTAGAGTTGTTTCTACTGAAAAAAAGATATATTAGAAATTATTTTTCAATCTCAGTAGTTTGGCCTCATAAGGAAATCATCACAAGGCAGTGTCCTACAAAGAGCTAGAGCACGTAGGCGTGACAGAAACGGCACAAATTTGCACCTGCCAAAGATAGATTGATCAAATATCTGAGGTTATAAATATCACTCTGTATGAAGCACTCGCACGCGCTTTCATCACATATCTCTTTATAACATGATGCTGAAAAGCAAAACAGGGATAGGGTAGAAAGATTTCAGTCTTAAGGATGAGCATAGGCATGCATTAATCCTGTGTGTTGCCGGGGCCCACAAGGGAAGCAAAGAATAGCAACACTGTAGCCTACCACGCATGTCGTAAGAGGCGACTAAGGAGGCTTGATGGTTCCGTCGCCCTGCTACTGAGTGAGTGCGTGGCGCGACACTGTGAGCTGTGAGTTTCGTGTGAAATGCTTTTGAATCTGCCCGAGGTTTTTTGGAACGTGACTACATGTTCGGAGCGATGGTAGATGGCTATGTCCCAGATTGACCGGGTTTTGCCTTATGCAGAAATGCATGGCTGCTGGGCTTCTGGTTGACTGCCACTGCCATCGACAATGAACTGTATTTTCATGGACTGTGTGGGTGAACATCTAGGAAACATCCAGATGGGAAAATGACTGCCGATTCCATCAGAGATGAACTGGGTGTTTCATGGGGGACTATTGTGTTGACATTCTGGCAGCGGCATTATGCACAGTGTATCTGTGCGGGCTGTTGTTTGTCGAGACTCCTGTCTTTTCCACTTTTCACATTGGGCAGTGGGGAGCATTTTGTGCGATATTCACTGGCACAGGAACGGAGCATAATGGGGACGACCCGTTGCTGTGAGGTTGGAACTATGACTAACTAACTAACTAACTAACTAACTAATGCCAGATGTTTATTGAATTGAATATACTGGCTTATTTTTCTTAAATATTTGTACAGTTTTGTGAAATGTGATTACACATGGTTTTATGTTTTTATTTTTTTTTTAATGACAGTGATAAGATGGTGATTTCATTGTGGCAAGATTTTTCCATTTGCAAAATATTTAGTTTCTTATTTTGTGTTAGCTCACTTTGAACTCAAGCGTAATCCATACATGTGCTACAACTTCTAGTCAATCAATCAATCAATCAATCAATCAATCAATCAATCAATCAATCAATCAGGTGCCGTTTCCACAATGAAGGTTGGCTGCAATGGATCTCCAACACTGTCTGTCTCTCGCCTTGACTGTAGTTCTGTCAGGCTGATGTTCGTCCATCTCCTGATGTTATCTTTCCACTTGTATCATCATCTACCGTTTGCTCGCTTGCCCTCAACCTTGCCCTCCATTATGGTTTTTATAAGAGTAGTCATGTCTTTTAATGTGGCCAAAATATTTCACTTGCCTCCTCTTTATTTCTTTCATCAACTCTTCATTCTCAGTTTTTCTAGAACCTCTAGTTCACTGGACTGATTTTGCGTGTAGATTAGCTTTCCCTATTACCAGTGTCCCTCACTGTCAGGCAAACCCACTCCGACTTCTGAGGTACTTGTAATTTACGTCCTCAAGTCAAGGACGAGAAAGCATTTTAGTCTGGCTGACAGGTGTAGGAGTTGAACTTGCTACCTCAGCACATCGGAAGTTTCAGAGCAAGTGGTCTTATCTATTCGGCCATGCTGACCTCCTTACCTGGTTGTGATATGTCTCATACAGATTAGTTTCTAGTTGGTAATTTAAAATATAATGGAGATATCTAATTATTGTGTTTACTGTTAGAATCACTGAGCACAAACAACAATGTATTACAAGTAGCCCTGACATATCAGAACATTACCTTTGGGGGGTAGGTTTTCACTGTTTAAGCAGCATGAATAACTCATGTCTCCTATGCTCTTACAACTATTGTCTGTGTGCATTGGGTTGAAGTCTGTTGACAATTAAATACCTAAAACCCATGGAGGTAATGATACCAGCCCAGGACTAGTCCTAGTCGATCTGTGCTGCAGTAAATGATGATCTGGTTACATCCTAATGTAGTGGGCGTGTTGGTGTAATTGTTGTTAGTAGGTTATGCTAATAATGTCATGAGCGTAGTCACTTGTTAGAGGTGACTGAGGAGTGTTGGCAAGGGACTGCTTACCCACCCAGTGGAAAACTTACCTGCAATATCCAACCAACCTTGAACAACTTTAAACATAAGGGGAAAAAAACTGAGCCAGCCAAGGTAAAGGGAGGTTCTTCTAGAAGAAGTATGACGAGATGGGGAAAGTCGTAAGCAGTCTGGAGTCTGGATTGACGACTTACCTTCTGTCACCTAAAAAATCTCAAGAATTGACATTTGGAATGTTAGAACAGTGTATGAACTGGTAAAGACATCACAGGTGGTAGAAGAAATAACATATTGCAAGATGAGCATTTTAGCATTATGAGAAGCAAGATGGAATGGAGCAGGCAAAAATCTTCTAAAACCCAATAGGTCAATGAAATATAGGGACACCAAAAAGTACACAGAGAAGAGCATTAGAGACCAAGATGAATATTATGGGGAGGACATGGACCGAGCTTGGCATGAGTTGGTTAAGGACCTGTGCTCCATGGAGACTACAGAAATCCTGTCTGTGTGCTGGCCACCCCTAGGAAGTAGAGAAGGATTTTGGTCAATTATAGTTTTCTTAGCCTGTTGCAGGTAGTGAAGATACGACTTCAGAATAGAAGTATTGTTAAATAATTAACCTTGACTGGAATTAACAATATTAATTCAAGATGTGGAACTTAATAAGCTTAAATTATTAGCAAGTGTTTCTCATCTGTGGTCTGGTCTGTTATTTTATGATGGCTTTATTAAGTGCTGGCATAGTGAAAGGATAGTGTACCGACTTATTAACATTTACAGCAAGCGGTGTATATTCAGTCATCAGTTAAGGAGATATGTTTTTTTTTTTTTTCAATCATATAATTCTGGGGTTGATTTAACTTGGTAAATTAGATCTGTCTAGGAAAGAAATTATGAGGATGGAAATTTGTCACCCTATCTTATATTTTTGCTGTCTCGTATATGTAAACACTGTCACTTCACACTCTTGCAGCATTATCTACAATGGTATGCCTATGTTGTGTGTTCATGAAAGTTCTGCTTGCCATATTGATAGTCCTATAGACTCTGTCCAGTGCCTTCAGTATTATTTGAAATTGTAAAGGTTTTCTAATGTATGTTGTTGTGTATTCCTGGCAGGTTTTAGAAGGTCTTGGGTTCCTTCATAACGATGCCAAGATGATACACCACAATATTTGCCCCACATCTATCATCCTGGCAAAGTCTGGTACATGGAAGCTGGCAGGTTGTGAGTTTGTGCAGCAAGTTGTTGACTCTCAGGATCAGAAGGTTGGTCAGAATATTGGCACTTTCCCAGATAAATTACTGGTACTTATTTTATGAAACTGGGTTCTTCCATGGCATTGGTTTGAAGCCTGCTGATAATGCAATACCTAAAACCTCTGAAGGAAACATGACAACCTAGATCTTATCTCAGCCAGTCTGTCTGTGCTGTGTCGAAGCACCTGGCTACACCCTAATATGCTTATCCACAAATAAATTCTAGTACTAGTCTTGCACGCTCTGATGCTTTTTTGGGCTTGGCAATGGGAATGAATGTTCTGCCACACAGTTCCCATGAAGTTGGTGCTTTAAGAAAGTCTCTCCACCAACATTACTCTGATAAATTGAAGCTCTTTTCAGAGCTGAGACAACATGAACACTAGTGCTTCAGTCTTGGAAAGTTGAAACACACGCTCTTCCAAGGGATTCACACCAGCCATGAAACTGGGTGTACCCTAGAACTGTACAGGTTGCAACAATAATACAATTTTGCCACCATGAGAATTAGAGGGCATTATGTTGGTAAGCGAGCAAACTAAAGACTGGATTACCATGGCAATATGAAAAATTGGTTACCTGCTATTTCTTATAATAGAAGATATATGTACTTGAAAATATTGCATATGCACTGTTTTCAAGGATTGCCTTATGGTTTGATTACAGTTGACTGTTTCTTGTCAGTGTAGCAATAAATAGTTACAATAAACAATGCAATTTAGTAATAAACATTTTACAAGATTATTTTTATAAATATTGGCAAAATATTTGTTTTGTTGAGAAACACATGAAAATGATAAGAGTTATTGTTAATTTAAAAACAAAAAAAGAATGGAGAAATCTGTGGGAGATTAATTCATTTGATGAAATGTGAGAACAAATAAGTTCATTATTGAAATTTGAGAACTAAGCTATACCACACAATTCTCTAAGTATATGTTAAAGATTTGAGAACGTGGTGTTTAAAAATGTTGACTATAACAAAATGAGTTAGGACAATAGACGCTTAAGAGATGAAACATTGATTGTAAAAACTTTGGTGTGGCATGAAGATGGTTGTTAGTAAAATATATGGGAGGTGGAGATAAGAGGTTTAGCATCCGCCGCAAGCTTATGTTACTGAGTTGGGATCCCAGTGTAGAACTAGGCATTGTTACAGTAACCATTAGTTCCTCTACCACACTTCCCCTGATCTCTTTGAGTAATGAGATCGGGTAATGAGATCGGATACCTAGTCTTCTCAGATAAGGGTGAAATACAGGAAGACCCATGTGAAAGTTGTGATGTGATTTCCACTGTATGTGAAAATCATAAAGAGTAGGTAAGGAAAGAAATCTACCCATATGTAGATTTACAGTGAATGTCTAGAGCAGTGGTTCCTTACCTTTTTTGGACCGTGGCCCCCTTCACCATATTTTTACAACGTCATTCCCCCCCTTCCTATCAAAAATTTGGCCCGTGCCCCCCTTCACCGTATTTTCAGAACGTCATTCCCCCCCTTTCATATTTCCTATCTAAAAATCCCCCTCCCCCCACCTCTGCACTGTATACGTAAAAATGGAAGGTAAATTTAATAGCATATACTAAAACAAGTCTAGACATCCACATAAGACATGATTTGTGGGTCTACTTACTTTATAAAATGAATTTTAGAAGGATGAGACGTACATAACTGTAAAGTATGAAGGGAAAAAACAATATCAAGTAATCGGTTTCTTGTCGGGGGGGGGGGGGGGGGGGGGGGGGGGGGGGGGGGGAATTTCCATTGAGAACCACTGGTCTAGAGGAAGTAAACCTTACACAAAGGCAAGATTTTTTGTTATTTGTGTTTGCTCGCTTGCTTTGAACTCAAGCATAGTCCATACTATGATGCAGGACTGAATTTTTCTGGTGGATTAGGTTTCCATATTATCAGTGTCCCTTGCCTCCAGGCGAACCCACTCTTCAGAGGTACTTATAATTTACATCCCTAAGTCAAGGATAAGAAGTCAACATTTAAGTCCCAACTGTCCGGTATAGGGGTTGAGCCCTTACCTCGGCTCATCACACCAGATGTATAAGAACACTCATTCTTATCCATTCGGCCATGCTGACCTCCTTAAAAGCAAGATGAAGTCATTCACTCTGATCTTCGAGGTGCATAACTAGGTGTGATGCTGTCCCCTCAAAAGAAGAACAAAGAAGAAGGCAAAGTTAGTACAATTAAGAGTTTCAAACAAACTAAGTTCAATTACAGACAATCCTTGTTGATTGTGGTGAATGATATTAACCTATTGCATCTTGATGTCTTTCTTGTCAACTAGCCTGCCTATCAGTGTATTGAGTGGAGGTCTGATATTCCATGGGAGGCACAACCTAATTTGGACTTCATGGCCCCAGAATATGAGTTGACTCATGAATGTTCACCCGCCAGCGACATGTTCTCTTTTGGCATCCTAATGTTTTCTCTTTACAACAAGGGAAAACCATTGTATGAGTGTAGAGGAGAACTGAGGGTTTTCAGGCAAAATGCAGAGGAGGTATGAGTTTGTCTGATTTAGTGCAATGAATAATAGATACAAAGTATAGAAGGTTTATCTTTGCAAGTATGAAATCAAATTTATGTCATCCTCTGCTAGGAAATATGGGTATCCATTGGGTTGACAAAATTCTAGAAGACCTGGACTTTGCCGACGACATAGTGCTTTTGAGTTCAACACATCCGGATGCTCAAGAGAAAATAAACCACCTCCAAAATGTTTCAGGGCAAATTGGTCTCCAAATTAACACCACAAAAACAAAGACTATTGATCTTACCAACAGTCAGATGAGACCAAATTGAACAGCTACGTTCTTGAAAAAGTCAACAGCTTCACATACCTAGGAAGCAAAATGACATCCACAGGGGACTCAACACCAGAAATATCAACTAGAATCGCACTGGCATCTAGTGCCTTCAACAAACTGTCAAACATCTGGAAGTCAAAGACACTCAGCAACACACAAAACTTAAAATCTTCAACTCTTGTGTGATTCCAGTGTTAACGTATGGATGTGAAAGTTGGAAATCAACGGTAGCTTTAGATAAAAAATTAGACAATTTTGAGAACAAATGTCTTAGAAGACTTCTAAACATCCACTGGACAGACTTCAGAAGCAATTCGCAAATAAGACAAGAGACTAAGCAAGATACAGTATCCAATTTCATAAGAAGACGCCGTTGGAACTATATCGGCCATGTACTCAGAATGGACAAGACAAGACTCCCCTACCAAGCCCTCATATGGTCACCGGTAGGGAAAAGAAAACAGGGAAGACCAAGAGAGACCCTGCGTAGAACCATCATTAGAGAAGGCTCATTCAATGGCCAAGTAAATATCCAAGATCTACAACAGATAGCAGCGAACCGCCAGGCATGGAGAGACAGGACTTCTGCCCTATGCGCCGCCTTAGGCACAAGAGGAAAGACTAACTAACTGCTAGGAAAGCTGACATGATATACTTTTTCTTGTTCCTATTTTTCATTGCATTCTGAAAGCTCTGATTTAGTCAACCCCATTTAGTTTGTGTATTTAATTTATTAGTGTTGCTAAGTGTCATGTTTGTAATTATGATGATTTATATGTCAATCTCTCGGTCTGTTTGTCTATAGCAGCACTCTGTCTCACGCTTGTCTATTTGTGTCTCTTTCTATCTCTGGCTATTTGTTTCTGTGTCTCTGTCTGTTAGTATGCCACTGTCAGTTGGTCAGTCTCTCTATTGCGTGTACAAACGTGTGAGTGAAATCAACTTTATCAAATCAACTTTATTTTCAAAGGGTAACAAATTGGGCACGCAGGTCCGTCTTACATTCCGCCCTTCCAATCACTCGTCTTTCATTCATCAAAAGCATTATACATTTACATAGGAAGAAAGATAAACATTGTAAAATGAATGTTGTAAACGTAATCAAGACAAATTACCATGTTATGAGGCCCATCTCCCATCTACCCATACATCACCCCACCCACACACACACACCCAGGGACACATACATACCCCACCAACCAACCCATCCTCCCGCACATCCCCCACCCACACACACTGCCATCACCTGTTCCCCCAACCAAAACACATTCGCCACCCACAAACATCCCCCACCAACCCACACATCCCACGCCCACCCACATACACATCCTAACCCACAAATCCTCTCCCCCACCCACACCTCCAACCTCCCATCCCCCAGCCACATCTCCATCGACCACATATTCCCACCCACGCACACACATCCCCCCACCAACCCACACATCGCACATCCACTCACACATCCCCAAACCATACACACACATTCCCACCAACTGACATCTCTCTACCATGACACACACACACACACACACACACACATCTTCCTAACCACTTATACATCCCCAATTCACTCACACACACCCCACCACCCACACATGCCCTAACCCAATACCTCACCACACACACACCCCCACCCGCACATCACATACATCCTCTACCACGCAATATTCCCAACCCACACACCGCACACATATCCCTCACCAACACATCCCACACCTACACACCACACACATATCCCCCACCCACATACCACACAATATTCCCACCCACACCCACACAGATACCCTGACCCATCCACCCCACATACCCCCACCCACACACACATACCCCACCCACACAATATCCCCAACCAACACACCACGCACCTCTCCCCACCCACACATGCATTTCCCACCCATCCACCAACACACACTCACTCACGCACACATCCTCCACTATACACCCACTCACCCCCACCCACCCCCAACCAAACATCTCTCGATCACAATACCCCTACCCACACAATCCTCCACCCACTCACGCATCCCACCCCGACACATACACATCCCTCACCCACCTACACATCCCTAAGCCACTCACACACCCCCACCCACACATTCTCCATCCACGCACACATCTCCCATTCACACACCCCCACCACCCACATATCTCCCAACCACCACAGCCCCTACTCATCCACACATATCCCCCACCCATACACACATTACCCGCACCCATCACACACATCCCCCACACCATACACTATCCCCCACCCACACACACATCCTCACCCATACCACCACAAAAATACCTCCCATCGACACACCATGCATACATCCCCCCAACACACCACACACATATCCCAAACCCACACACCATACACTTCTCCCCACCCGCCCTTACATCCCAAATCCACCCACACAATCCCCTACCCACACAACCCCGCCACCCAAACATACTTCCCCAAACCTTCCACACATCTCCACCCACCCACACATATCCCCCACCCAAACACACATCCCCTGCACCCGTCCCATACACATATCCTCCACCCATACACACATCCCCCACACCCATTCCCACACCCCTACTTTCACCCCCACACATCCATCCACACATCCCACCAACACCCACAAATATCACTACCCACCAACACCCACACACCCAAATACATCCAAATGCATACCCCACCCACATTCCCCCACCCACACATCCCCACCCACACATATCCCCGCACTCACACACATCCTCCACACACACTCACACATCCTCACATCTAGACACATACAAAATGCCTCACGTGAGCATTGAAACTAGTATGAACAAACTCCCACACTTTACTCACACACATACACTGACAATTGTCATGAGCAGTCTCATAAAAATGTTAATCATGGAGAAAAATGTGTACATAAACAGTGTGTGAAGTAAAAATAGTGATTATAATAGAGGCAGCATAAATGTAGTTTTTGAAAAGAATGTTGAGAATATCATTGACGGAGAAGAAAGTTAGTTAGGTAGTTAGTCACGGTTCCAACTTCACAGCAACAGGTCGTCCCCATTATTCTCAGTTCCTGTGCCAGTGAATATCACATAAAATGCTCCTCACTGCCCAATGTGAAAAGTGGAACAGACAGGAGTCTCGACAACCAATAGCCTGCACAGGTACACTGCATAATGCCGCCGCCAAAATGGCAACACAAAAGTCCTCCATGAAAATACAGTTCATCTTATAATGCTGTCGCCAGAATGTCCTCCACAAAAATACAGTTCGTCGCTGATGGAAGCGGCAGTCACTAGAAGACCAGCAGCCACATATTTCTGCATAAGGCAAAAGCCGGTCAATTCTGTGACACAGCCAGCCGCCATTTCTCTGAACATGCAGTTCATGCTCCAAACAACCTCGGGCAGATGTAAAAGCATTTCACACAAAATTCACAGCTCACAGTGTCAGTGCCACGCACTCAACTCAGTAGCAGGACGACGGAACCATACTCTTTCAGTCCACCATAAGGAAAATACAAATGCAAATGGTAACCACGAGCATAAGAAAGAGAAAATGATTTAGATAACTGAGGTCCAGAGGCCTTAACCGTTTCAATGCCTATTCTCCATGTTCACGACCAGAAGTTTAAAAAAAAAAGAGAAGAAAACAAACACAGAGGTATTGATAGCTGCAGGTGTTAATAATTAATAAGAACATACATCAGAATCATGGTGCATATCATCATAAGAGGTGGAACAGAGAAGTTAGCCTTATGTGGTAGAATACATTCACTGACCTTCAAAGGGCTTAGATGTGTGCCTATACACCACTAAGAATCTTAGAGACAGAAGAAGAAGAGGAACAACATATGTTAGTTATTATTGTTCTTCTTCTTCTTCTACCTTTAAGACTACCAGTGGAGCATAGACCCACAGCCAGTGCATGGCATGCTCTTTGTAGGCCAGTTCATGGTTGGTTGGATGTTGGCTGTTCTTCTATGGTGTAAAGTAGCCAATATCACATCAATGTATTTCCATGGTGTTAAGTATTATCTTTGTTGCTTAAGATTACTATAATAAGTGCTGTATTAATTAAATTATATATGAAAGAAGAGAGATCAGAATGTCAGATAGACCTTCAAGCCCCATTCTTAATCCTCTGAAAATAAAGTTTGTTCGTTCTGAAGAAATAAGTAGAGGAATCATTTGCTTGCCTTGAGCCCAGTTAAGTCGGTTGGCATGATAAGATCACTTCACTCATCGAGTGCTTGATAGGTCTATAAAAATGTGTGTCTAGTACCATATGCTCAGTGCACCTCAAGGCATGTAAAATGGTCCTTTACTTGTTTAAATAGTGACTCAAAATACCTCATGGCAAGGACATTGTACTTTACTTGCATGACATTGGTCCAAAGGGTGAATGAGATCTCAGAAGCTGTTGGATTGATAATAACAGCAACTACAATTTATGATTGATAATAACAGGAACAACAACTTATGATTGATAATAACAGCAACTGCAACTTATGATTAATAATAACAGCTACTGCAACTTAATGATTGATAATAACAACAGCAACTACAATTTATGATTGATAATAGCATCTACATCTTATGATTGATTATGACAGGAACAACAACTAATGATTGATAATAACAGCAACTCCAACTTGTGATTGATAATAACAGCAGCTACAACTGATGATTGATAATAACTGCAGCTTATGATTGATAATAACAGCAACTACAAGTTACGATTGATAATAACAGATACTCCATCTTATTATTGGTAATAACAGCAACTACATTTGATCTGCAGCTGAGCAGCTTGAGGAAATCCTTGTTGTCCAGCATCCCTGCAGAGCTAATGGACCATGTAAAATTGTTGCTGAATATAGAGCCAACTCTGCGCCCTGAAACAGCTCAGATGATGAGGGTTAGTTACTACATGTTCAGTTTGTGTTGTCATTTTGCTTCGGCTTTTTGTAGACAGCTTATAAAGAAACAACCCACATGATTATGTTTTCTGAAAATATTAGGCTTGCAGTTTCTGATAAAGATGTTAAGCTTGTTCACATGATGAATAGAACCAGTCTTTTGGTTTTCTGATAGGTTCCAAATAGAAGATGAGTTGCATAAATATTTTTACTTGCGGTTTATAGGTTACTTTACATAACTAACTGCCACTTTGTCTTGACAGGTGATAGTTTGTGAACTGGAGTTATACCCCTCCATAGCACAACGGCTGTGCTGATTTGAGAGATTTATCTGTTGCCTATGCAGCATGATCCCTCTCTGGGCTTGCCTAGTTTACTCCAGAGGAAAGGTAATACCAATACGTCTGGAATAAGACAAGCTGCAGAAGCTGTTTGATTAGCAAAGCAATGCTCTAACTTTCCGCCTGTCGGAGCTTCCATCCTAGACCAGTTGCCGACCAAGGCTTGAGGCCTGGTCTCCCCTGCCATGACATGCAGCATATAGGTTGCATTTCCTCGCACTAGGATAAGGCTCGTACCCTCACAATTGAGTTCCTCTACCTGAAGCTGTTAGCAAAATGTGGGGAGTTGGGTTTGGTTAGCACCGCCCAACATTCGCCGCAAATAGAAAACATGTAGTACTGTCTACTGTAGTATGATAGCTCAGTCATATCTGACTAAGAACTGACTTTACATAATATTCAAATAACTATTAAATGTGTGCCTTTGATTGATCATTCTGTGTACATTTATACAATATGTTCTTATATCGATCTATGAAATTATTTTACGTTTCTAGTATTTAATTGCACCAAGTCAAAATTCACAAAATAAACATTTTACCTGGGGAAAAATATGGTAGACACATTGTTAAACCATTTCCTTCTAAATCATTTTCTCTTTCTTTTAATGCCAATATTTAAAAACAGTTAGTCTATTTTAATGTCAGTTGACAGTTGGTGGTGTTTAGTTATTGCATTTACAAGATGTAAGGTTATTAATTTCTTTCTTCCTTAGATTCCTTTCTTTGAAGATATGGCTTGCATTGCGCTGCAATATATCGATTCATTGTATCAGCGGGAAAATATTGAGAAATCCAACTTTTTTAAGGGTCTGCCGAAAGTGATTGAACATCTTCCAAAGGTATGGCAGTGTTTTCTAGGGGCTGGTAGTCCTTAGTTATTTAGTTCTATTTAAATGTAAATATTTGTGTCTAGCTCTAAATTCTTATATAGATATGTTTGTTTTAAAAACTGATAATATACTGACCACTACACTATTATAGTGAGCACTGACCACTACATTATTATAGTCAGCACTGATCTCTTCACTATTATAGTTAGCACTGACCACTACATTATTATAGTTAGCACTGACCACTACATTATTATAGTCAGCACAGATCACTTCACTATTATAGTTAGCACTGACCATTACATTATTATAGTCAGCACTGACCACTACATTATTATAGTCAGCAGTGATCACTATACTATTATAGTTAGCACTGACCACTACATTATTATAGTCAGCACTGACCACTACATTATTATAGTCAGCACTGATCACTTCACTATTATAGTTAGCACTGACCACTACATTATTATAGTCAGCACTGATCACTTCACTATTATAGTTAGCACTGACCTCTACATTATTATAGCCAGCAGTGATCACTTCACTATTATAGTTAGCACTGACCACTACATTATTATAGTCAGCACTGACCACTACACTATTATAGTGAGCACTGACCACTATATTATTATAGTCAGCTCTGACCACCACCTCTGGCCGCCTTGGGAGTGTTTACCACAACGCAACTCACTGTAAAATATTTGTTTAGGGATCCTGTGATCTGGCATGCGAGTCAAGTGACCAGCCAAGCGAATCTGATTCTAGATTTGTAGAATGTGGATTCTGGGCATGGATGCTCTCTCTAGGACTTCAGTGTCTGGGATCTTGTCTTGCCATTTAATCTTCAGTAACTTCCTAAGGCAGACTGTATGGAAGTGGTTTAATTTCCTAGCGTGTCGCTTCACTATTATAGCTAGCACTGACCACTACATTATTATAGTCAGCACTGACAACTATATTATTATAGTCAGCTCTGACCACTACATTATTGTAGTTAGCACTGACCACTACACATTTTATAGTCAGCGCTGACACTACACTACTATGGTAAGCACTGACCACCACACTACTACATTGAGCACTTACCACTACACATTACTTTGAGCACTGACCGCTAGGCTTATAGTGGACACTGACCACTACACTATTGAGCACACTGACCACTACACTATGACAGAGTACTAATGTTCAATATATTATTGACATGCCGCAGGTTTCTGTCTTGTATTAATTTTCCTTCAATTTTACATATTGTCCAGATAAACTCAAAATGTGATTAGGGAGCTCAAAAAAGGAAAAAAAGGACGCACAGATACAGTCGAACATTTTACCAAAGTATTTATTAATTAACAAACCCACCCTCTCCTCTTTACCAACATACATATAGCATAATGAATGTGTCAGACTTTGTTTTGAACACTACTAACTTCACTATATATGTAGTTTACTCTGATATATTCTATTGATTGGATTAGTGCAGTGTGTCCCAACCTTTTTTGTGCTATGCCCCACCTAAGCCTTTCTAAAATTCTTATGCC
Source organism: Cepaea nemoralis (assembly GCA_014155875.1). Classification (NCBI taxonomy): domain Eukaryota; kingdom Metazoa; phylum Mollusca; class Gastropoda; order Stylommatophora; family Helicidae; genus Cepaea; species Cepaea nemoralis. The sequence continues at coordinate 577,565 of JACEFZ010024554.1, read as the reverse complement.
CCTCCCGCCCCGCCCCCGCCCCGTGCGCCCCCCCCCCCCCCCCCCCCTCCCCCCTCCCAACATATACATTATTTTTAATATTGAAAAATTGAAATGTTCACTAAAGAAACTTGATTGATAGGTTTTAGGAAGAAATCACTAGGAAATTATTGAGCAAACACAGTAAGTAAATTTTCAAAACATATAACGGAGAACTGAAATTCAAGTACAAAGTAATTTTAATGAAAGATTTTTCTATATTATTTTAATTATTAGTAATTATTTATTATTTAAATTTAGTGGGATCCTTGTGCTTGATGCTTGCTGCAAAGAGATCTTATGTCAGGTTCCAATTTAGTTAACTTCAGTCTCAAGTCTCCCCGTTTTGTTATATCCAGCCGATTTCTTCCATTTTCGATTTGCCCCCCTTAACAATCGAAATTGCCCCCTGTGGGGCGTGGGCCCCAAGTTGGGAAACACTGGATTAGTGTGTATTTAAGTAGTTATATAAGGAAGAACCATATCTGACCCCTTCTGATTACATATGTCACAAATGTGTTTTTTTTTTTTCATATGTCTTGTTTAATGTTTGTTGATTTGTTCTTTAAATTAGCTTCTAAAGTTTTTTCTATAACTGTGATAGTGTCTGAGTTTACTCAATTTATTAGAGTTCATAGAAGATGATTTACTTTTCAGATCTAAATTTTTATCTTCATTAGCTAGGTTTTTTTTTTTTTTATTTCTCAGGATTTGTTATGAGACTTATATGGTTTATATTTCATACCCGCTTATCATTGTATGTCTCTATGATTTATGTTAATTATATTTATATTACAAATCTTTGAAAGCGAGTGAGCCAACAGAGAATTCTGCCTGCATTGTTCAAAGAAGGCATAAATAACAACATGGTGCCGTTCATTCTACCCAGCATTTTCATGATATCTGAGCAGTCTACAAAAGAAGAGTATCAGGCTCTCGTGTTGCCAGATCTCATCCCATTTTTCAAGATCAGGGAGCCCGTACAGGCAAGTCTTGCATTTATATTGTAGATTATAATATGAATAGTTATGGTGAATAGTTCTGGAATTTTATAGCATGAAAATGTGTGTAATACTGCAATCAGAAAGTTAAATATGTAATACAACACTTGCTTGCTTGCCTGCTAGCCCAGTGGTCATGTGTTCGAATACCCATCAAGGTGGATATTTAACAATTAACCTCAGCGCTCATGTTAACCCAGTCTATAATGGGTGCCAGGAAATGTCCTAGAACAGTGGTACTCAACATTTTTTGGCCCATGCACCCCTTCACCATATGTTCAGAATGTCCTTCCTCCCCCCCTTTTTGTTTTGGTATTTCCTCCCTATAAATCCCCCACTCCTACACAATATATGTAAATATGGAAGCTAAATTTGATAACACATACTACAACAAGTCTAGATGTCTACATAAAAAGTGATTTTCAGGTCTACTTACATTATAAAACAAATTCCAGAAGGGCAGGAAGTGCAGAACTCTACAGTATGAAGGAAAACAATATCAAGTAATCGTTGTTATATTAATGCGATCTTGACTTGAAATAATCTTAATTTCCCCCCCCCCCCCCCCCCCCCACCCCCCACCCCACCATAATCTGAACTACTCACCCCCCAGACACGTCATTGGAGTTAAAAATGTGTGCTGTATGAGGGAACAATTTATGCTGACTAACTCTAACTCATTACTGAAATACTGATTACATCAAACACTACATATGCAACTAACTGCTCTATCATATTCAGGTCATGCTCATGTTCCTTCAAAACATGAACCTGCTACTAAGTAAGACACCAGCTCAACAAATCCAGACCTACGTGTTCCCGTTGATCTTCTCTGCTCTGGAGTCAGACAGTCCTCAGATTCAGGTACATCTGCTTGTTCTCTCTCACCATTTCTTCACTTCACTTGTGTGTTGTAGCGAGGCCTATTTTCAATGTTGTTTAGTCATGGTGGTTGTGTTGTAATTTGCTATTGTGCATGTGGATTTTGCTGGTATTGTGAACTATACCTCATCATCATCATCATGTACTATGTTGGTAAGGGTGTACAATCAGCATTCACCATCTTACTTAATCCCCAGAGTCTTACAGCAGGTTTATGTATTTGTCCTGTTATTCTGTATGACCAAGCCATCTAGCTATTTATAGTCTGTTTTCTTCATTTGCACACTTTTCCCAAGAAATTTATCTATAACATGCTTAAAACATCTTGACTGCCTACATGTAATTTCTCTAATCAGTTTATGGTTTTCAATTACTTCTTTAAAGACTCATTTTGTTTTTCTCTTTCGATTGCATCTTGTATTTTCTCAAGCCACTTCTGTGCTGCGATCAGGTGATGTTTATGATAACACCATTTTCTCAAATGGTATACTCAAACATCTGAGTATACATAATGGAAAGAGTTTATATTAAACATCATACTTCCAAAGCAAGAGCTCTATTTGATGGTGACCACCTCCTCTCTAGGTTTACTATAAATATTATGTCATGGGTAGATTTTACATAAACTATACTTAGTAGAGGTGACTGCTCAAGCTAAATTTTTTAAAATTGGTTTTAAACATGGTTCTACCAAAGAATATTTTTCAAAGATCTTACTATGTTGAAGCAGTGTGAATGGGTTGGGTTTGTAAGGGTTGCATATCCCTTACAGGACGTTGCAGACAACACCAGCAAGTTGATGTACTAGGCAAGATTATGCTCAGTAGTTTCCCATTGCTTTCTGAGGACCAGCTCACATACCCCCGTAAGTTACCAGTGCGGTGCGAACCGCTGCCAATTCTCGTGCAGCTGCGTTACTCACGAGAATATACGGGATTATGGAGAAAGACATTAACCCTTGGCCAGGGAGACCAGCTTGTAAGGGTTACTGGCTTATAAAACTAGCATCCTGTCTTGAACATTTGAAAATATAAGTCCCCAACATTACACCCACACCCTCCCCCCAGCTTTAATAGGGAAATAATCCACCTCCCTGTGACCCAACACCTTAATGGCATGCTGAATGCATTTCTAACCATCTTTTACATTGGCATATAAGCAGACTCAAACCATATTTTGAATTGATGAAAGGCTTTTATTCCATATTTTCTTGTCCTGGCTATTTTGCATTAATGTAATTCTATAATAATATTATTGTGACAGATATTGTGGTACATGTAAATTGTATTTTTGGAAATATCTGCTTGAACAAAGATTCATTTATTAATTTAGTAATTGGCAACAAAAATGCTGTGCAATAACTACATGTGTGGTACATTTTGCTTGTATGTTTAGACAACAGATGGAACGACAATGCAGGTATAGATAACAGATTGCACAATCTAACGGCATAGACCTTCTCATTCAGTAATGCTTCATATCAGTTACATTGCTTGTTTGTGTGCAGTAGGAGTGAGTGTACTACATTATTGCTTATGAATTGATTACTGCTGTATATTTTCACTAAAGTCTGCTGGCAATGATGCCAGCAGTAGTAAGATTCTCCAGCTACTTTTTGCTTGGCTCATACATATTATTGGGTTTTTATGCTGTTTGTCCATTATTGGTGAAGATGACATCATATTGTAGTCCCAGAGTAAGTTTGAATATGGCTTGTTAGACTCATCTGAACCTGGAAATGTCCTGTTACATTGAGGGTAGTGGTGTGTGGACTGTGGCTGAGATGCTCACCACTCGACTTTTTATTTTCATACAACACACTGTTATTCTTCCTTGATTCATAATTGTGCATAGGCCATCATGCCAGCAAATATCTGACTTAATGTTATGAAGTGTGATCAGAAGAGATGTTCTTCTAGTTCTACAGATAATGATCTTGGACATAATACACAGAAGCTTAGGATGTCATCTGTCTTTAAATCATCAATGGCAGAATTGCTGCTACCACAGCTTAAACACATTTATCTTTTCACACAATGCAGTGGACATTAGCTGCGCTTCCTGACAATATATTTTAGCATAAAATAGTAGTCTATTACATTCTCTAAGCACATTACTTACATTTGCTTGAGATGCCATTTGTCTTCAAATTATTGTGGCAGCACTTCTGTTGTCATAGCCAAATACAATATTTGTCTTTTCATACAATGCAGTGAACATTATCTGGGATATCTGGCTATTTATTTAGCACTCTCAAGGTACATTTACATACACAAGCAGTGTTTCACCCAGACTCAGGAGCTATCAAACAGAATATATATAAATATTAACTAGAATCAATGTCAAAGCTCTTGGAATACAATTATACACGCAGATGTTGGAGTGTAGGAATGCTGGTTATTGCCCTAATCCACTGATTGTGAATATGCCAATGTTGTCCTCCACCTGTGATCATTTGATAACCACTACAATTGTTGACTGCTCACAAACAACACACATATCTGGCCTACAGACACCCTTCAGACAAACAGCTATGTTCAACAGCATCAGGTTGACTAGTGATGATCTTTAACTCATTGTCTCCCAGGCATCTTCCATATGTTGAAAGATGGCTGCAATTAAATACTTCTGATTTTCTAGGCTCTTTCTGTAACATGCAGGGGTCCTGGCAGTGTAGTAGTTATTGCGCATGTCTACCAATGCAGTGATTCAAGGATTGTTTCTTAATAGAGTACAGATTACTAATAGACTGTCCCTGCACAGATTAGAAAGACTAAGATTATGTGATAGAATCACCAGTGTGGAGCACAGGAAAAGAGCTAAACAAATACCAATGAGTCTGAAGTATTAATTCTTACCAGTAAATTAAGAAATGAGGAAAAAACATCAGTGCTGGATAGGAAACATATTGAGAGAAGCTTAGATGTCTAAATAGATAGCCATTTGTCTGGAACCCACAAGAAAAACAAAATAGAGAGTGACCTAAAACACAGGAAGAGGAGAATTAGAGATAGAGATGAAGAAGAATATGGGTGGAGTCATGGATGGAGCCGAGTGGCTAGAACGTCGGATTCTCCTTCGGGAGACCCTGGGTTTGATCCCTCGGTAAGGATTTTTTCTGTCAGGGGCAAAAAGAAAATCCTAACCTGCACAGTTCGCGGTGACTGCACTAGCCAGGCGGCCTTAATTTCTCAGGCTCAAAGACCCCTCTGCCATACACCGCAAGGTACTATATTGGCAGAAAATGACAGTTTTTTGGACAGTTTTTCATTAGTTACACCATACAGAATGTGCTTTTCAGAAAAAATTGAGCGTGGTTTGGTCAGTAGGGTGTGATCTTTTAGTATTTTTGGGCATGTAGGCAGTAGCTAGTCTTCATCACGGACTCAAGGAGTATGCTTAGTAAAGTGGAGAAAGAAATGGTTCATGTGGAATGGCTCACCTCGCTTCAGAGGTCACAGATTGTAAGAATTGTATGGATGTTTTGTCCTGGCCATGCGGGAGTGCGAGGGGAATAAACAGGCTGATAGGCTGGCAGGGAATGCACCTCTTGGTGGTCGATTACCTATGGACAAGGGAGAGGTGGTCGTGTGCCTGTGGAGGAACAGATTGAGAACCTGTATGTGGAAAGGTTGAGACTGTGGGAGATTGGCAGGGGTTCTGGTAGAGTCTCAAAACTGAGAGGGAAGACCAGGAGAACTTTCAATCATATAGCGGTGGGAGCAATTAATAGTGTGACTCTTTGATGACTGTTGAATAAGGGGACGGAGCGCATATGGGAATGTCCTGAGTGCAGTGATGTCGGTTCATACTCAACAACTCAGTTCAGGCAGTAGCTAGAAGGAACAGTTGCCTAGAAGAAGCTGATCAAAGTAGAACATTATATAAAACTATAAGAAAGGGACCAAATATTTCTTCTGTCAAATAATGAGAAAAGAGAGACATTGGAAAACGTTGTGACGACTGGAAAGATCAGTAGTAGAAGAAGTGGAGGCAGACCAAGAGAAATGAGGCTGAATGGACTGAGAAGGTGATATGCAGGAATAATGTCAAAAGGGTTTATTCAGAACATCAATGAACCGAGATCTGTGGAGATGCAAGAATGCCTATGCCTGTTGGTCAGGCACACAAAGATGATGACAATGAGGCAACAACTAATCAATACATGCTGTTTTGTCTCATGTATAATTGCATCTATAGTTGTCGCAACCTTTTACTGGAGGTGCAGATGAGATAGATTAGAAGACATTTTAACATCTTAATCACTTTCAAACTATTAAAGATATTAAAATAATAATATAGAAGTTTTACAAAAGTAATGACATATTACAATGGAAGTATGCTTTATTAACTTCAAAAACCAATAGTCTGGCTCTTTCTTGTCTATGGTACAGTCCATTAACTGTTTTTCAGTTATACACTCTTACAGCTCTAAGTATTTGAGCTGTAAGTGCCAGTTTTCTGTAACTGGTATAAGGGTCCATTGACTAAGTTTGAGATTATCAGAGGTGACTTTCATAGGTTCTCCTTGTTTGCTTTTTAAGACATCTGAAGAAGAAAATGGGGCACATCATAAGAATATTTTCTGCAGAGGTGTGCATACCTGGGTGGATATATTTTAAATGGCAATGATGTTATCCATGAGAAATAATGATACTTTGATAAAATTACATGAGATAACCTGAAGAAAATAGTCACTCATTGCAAGATGCTGAATTAGTTGACAAGGGATGGATTTCATTCATAATATCAATGCAGCATTACAGCTTCCTTGAGAATTTGACACATGTATACAGAGCTGAGTAACTGACAACACTGGCCCGGATTCTCAGTTGTTGTCGCTACTTTTAATTGGGGTTATAGATTATATGTCTGTCTACCCTTACACAAATTGCCACCAGAACGGTGCTGGATAATAACTTCCCATTTGACGACTACTGATACACAGAGACACCTAACTGACTATAAGAGAACAATCTTATAATAGGCGAATCTAGAATCTTTATTGGAGATCCAGATTCTAACAAACAGACATTTAGACAGGAACAGTTAGTAGGGTGAGAGTAGTCTGGTGGACAGTCTCATCATCCCAGGGTAAACCTACCCTGAAATACTGATTTAAAGACAAACACCCAAAGAGTTTTGTGTTCTTGTGTTTGTTGCTTTCCACCTTTCTTCCTTGGATATGTGGATAGTCTGATGTGTATATAGACAATAGACACCGATAGTTATAGTCCTTTGTCAGCAAAAGAAGTGTGTAGAGTCAAACACCCAGAACAATCTGGTTCCGATGAAAGTTCAGATACAATAGAAAGACCAGCCTGACAAAATGTTCCTTTGTTATCAAAGGAAGTGTTGTGTCATATAACACTGATGAAATAAACAAGGGTTACATGTGTGGGTGTCTCCCCATCGCTTATAATAGCCCAAGATTAGATAGCCCTAGTAGGTGTGAAGATATCTTTTCCCCCTTGACCATACCCAGTTAAATACCAACAAGCCTGGGTGTCAATAATCACTTCACAGCTTATAGCCCTCCTATATATCTGGGTTTTCACCCTGATGAGACACGCATGTTGTGGTTCTCTCGCATCATACGATGCTGACTGAAAAGTACTTGTTTCAAACAGCCACATGATGATGATTGAACAGTACTAATGTTAAACCTATCCATTAGGGTAATCAAGTTATAGCCTGCCTGGTCGATAATTGACCTACAACTGAAAAACAAAACTTATTTAAGCGACGCCAATTATAAATGTGTTACCTTTAAACATAGGAACTATTCTGCAACAGACATCAATAGGATAGCTTCATAAAGACCTCTGCTGTAGATCAATATCTGGCTCCCCAGAAGATACATAGTAATAAAACTGGAAGAAGAAGTGGCCTCTGGTCTCAACAGACTATCAAATAACTTTTGGATCGGGTCCGGAAGTATCCAATCACGGAACCCACTGAACATCGAGAATCACCCCACGAAATGATGGCAATTCACGATCCCCGAGGATTATCAGAATGTACGACTTTCATCACAAAAGTATCTACACACATTCAAAGAGTTGAGTTATGTTTCTCTGGACCAGTGAAGTTCATGAAACCCCCAATACATAATTTCTCAAGAACCTAGACAATGGTCTTAACTCATTTTAACTTGGAGAACTCCACTGACCCGCCTTAAGATGTTACATAGCTGCATGAACGGGGTGGATAAAAGTGGCGAATGCACTGACCCGTCTGAGGCCTACTTCAGTTTCGCGACAGTAACAGAAACAACATTTTCTTTTTTATTGAAAAACATAATTTCAAGATATTAGAAAATCGTTACTTTCTCACTTCACTTGCTTTCTAGTAATTTGCTAGCTGAAGGCAGTTATTGCAGCATTAGCTTTGTTAAACAATCTGTTTGACTTATCTGCTTTTATATTCTTCAGAAACATATATTTCTGATAAAAATAAAGTAGCAAGTTTGTTTTTCATTAGCGATATTCAGTTGTACAAAAAATATATTATTATACTTTCTTGAAATCGAGAAGTAAAAGTTAGTTGCATATCCTCTACAGGATGTCACAGTCAGTCCCATAATATTTTGGCTGTTTGTGATTTCTTGGCAAGTTTACGTTCAGTAGAGAAGTAAAGACACTGTTAAAAGAAGGAAATGGAGAAAGCAGTATGCAAATTATACACCAGAGCACGGTAGCATAAACATGGTTAGAAATGAACAGGCAAAGATCTTCAGATGCAGAATATAACTGGACTGAAACACGCCTTCACCAAATGGATTTTAAAGATGCTGTTACCTACAGCTTAGAAGGGCTCAAGAACCCTCCAGAGTTTATCCTACAGGAGGGTCTAGATTTACAGAGAAAAGCTGGATAACCCCCAGAAGCAGCTCTTCAGAAAAAACTGTGTGACTAGTGAAGACCAGATCAACCTTCTACTGATGACCCATGCCAGAATAGACATAAAATTGAAGTTGATTGCTGAAGAACAATCTTGGGCTATATCATGCTGATGGTGGTGTAGGGGGTATATTCCCTACACTGGTCAGCTGTACTTCTCATTCAGAAATCAGTGGCAAACTACTGAATGTGAATTTACCTAGTACATCAACTTGGAGTTCTGGTTTATCATAATGCCCTGCAAAGGACATGCACTATTTATTTATTAACCATTGAATAGATCTTTTCTAGCAGTCATGTATATTTAATTTAACCCACAGAAAAAACTAATGAGAAGAAAACTAATTTTCCAATTATATGATTGTTTATCTATGACATATTATTCAGTTTCAAACAACTAATATTAGTATAGTTGTAATTCAAACAGCCTGATTTTTATATGATACTAGCTGACCCGGCCCGGCTTCGCCCAGACCCTGGTGGGGAGCATCTCATTTAATTCATATAAGTAGTCATATAAGTTCTCGTTCCCGTTACCGACAATCTGTCTGTCTGTCTGTCTATCTGTCTGTCTGTCTGTCTGACCCGGCCCGGCTTCGCCCAGACCCTGATGGGGAGCATCTCATTTAATTCATATAAGTAGTCATATAAGTTCCCGTTCCCGACTATCTATCTGTCTGTCTGTCTGACCCGGCCCGGCATCGCCCAACTCCTGGTGGGGAGCATCTCATTTAATTCATATAAGTAGTCATATAAGTTCCCGTTCCCGACTGTCTGTCTGTCTGTCTGTCTATCTATCTGTCTGTCTGTCTGACCCGGCCCAGCCCATGGTGGAGAGCATCTCATTTAAATCATATAAGTAGTCATATAAGATCCCGTTCCCGACTATCTGTCTGTCTGTCTGTCTTGGGTAAATGGAGGAGGGAGGAGGAAGAGGGAAGAGTGGAGGGAGGAGGAGGGATAGGAGAGGAGGAGGAGGGATAGAGAGGAGGAGGGGGAGGAGGAGGAGGAGGAAGCGGAGAGTGAGAAGGCAGGAGGAGGGAGGAGGAGGAGAGGGAGGAAGGAGGAGAGGGGAAGAGAGTAGGGAGGAGGGAGGCGGCTGGAGGAGCATGTACGAGGGAGGAAGAGGAGGAGGAGGAGAAGGAGGATGGGAGGAGGAGAACGCAGGAGAAGGAGGAGGAGGGGAGGAGGGGAGGAGGAGGGTAGGTAGGAGGAGAAGGGGGGAGGAGGAAGGAAGAGGGTGTGGAGGAGATAGGTGGAGAGGGATTAGAGAAGGAGGGAGGGATAAGAGGAAGAAGGAGGAGAAGGAGGAAGGCGGAGGAGGAGAAGAAGGAGAGAGGAGAAGGGTGAAGGAGGAGAAGAGGGAGGAGGAGAACACAGGTGGGGGAGGAAGGAGGAGGAGAAGGAAGAGGTATAGAAGGTAGGAGGGGGAGGGAGGAGGAGGAGAATGATGAGGAGGGAGGAAGAGGAGGAAGGAGGACGGAGGAGAAGGGAGTAGAGGGATGAGGAGAAGGGAGGAGGAGGAGAAGGAGGAGGAGAGGTTGGAGGAGGGTCGAGGGGAGGAGGAGTAGGAGGGAGGAGGAGGGGATGGAGGGAGGAGGTAGAGGGAGGAGGAGGAGGAGGGAGAGGTAGAGGCAGGAGGAGAAGAGGAGGAGGAGGGAGTTCGCCATTCCGAATTCATACTCGTCTAGGTTCTGTGATTTCGGTCCTTCCATTGATTGTTCTTCCCTTCTACACGACTGTAGATAACTTCCTTACACATAAAAAGATGAATTGTTATTGATATTGCCGTGGCATGGAGGCATATATATCAGCAGCAGAGTTGAACGCCTACGCCAGCCGGCACGGCACTTGATGATGATGATGATTGCCGTGTGACGATTCTGTGTAGTCACGTCATTTTCTTCCCTTTCCCTAGCGTTTTGGTTCGGGGATTCTTTCATCATCATCATCATATATTTACGTACGTATTTTGGGAATGGGAGGAGGGAGGAGGAGGAAGAAGAAAAAAAAATACGACAGTTGGCAGCGCTGGAATGAAAGGAAGGCGTGTAGAAAATTTCATCTCAATCGGATGGGCCGTTCGCGAACGTATAAAGGACATACATACATACATACATACAGACAGACAGACGGAGATCCTAATTTATATATAAGACTAGCTGACCCTGCCCAGCTTCGCCCAGACCCTGGTGGGGAGCATCTCATTTAATTCATATAAGTAGTCATATAAGTTCTCGTTCCCGTTACCGACTGTGTCTGTCTGTCTGTCTGTCTGTCTGTCTGTCTGTCTGTCTGTCTGTCTGTCTGTCTGAGCCGGCCCGGCATTGCCCAGCTCCTGGTGTGGAGCATCTCATTTAATTCATATAAGTAGTCATATAAGTTCCCGTTCCCGACTGTCTATCTGTCTGTCTATCTGTCTGCCTGACCCTGCCCGGCTTCGCCCAGTCCCTGGTGGGGAGCATCTCATTTAATCATATAAGTAGTCATATAAGTTCCCGTTCCCGTTACCGACTATCTGTCTGTCTGTCTGTCTGTCTGTCTGTCTGTCTGACCCGGCATCGCCCAGCTCCTGGTGTGAAGCATCTCATTTAATTTATATAAGTAGTCATATAAGTTCCTGTTCCCGACTGTCTATCTGTCTGTCTGTCTATCTGTCTGCCTGCCTGACCCTGTCCGGCTTCGCCCAGTCCCTGGTGGGGAGCATCTCATTTAATTCATATAAGTAGTCATATAAGTTCTCATTAAATTCATACAACAAAAAAAGTAACTTAAAAGAATGTCCTTCCACACACCATCCATTATTTTTAATGAAAACTCTTTCTAATCACCTGCATGACTACAGTAACTTCTTAAGCAAAAAAAGATGAGTTACAATGTTATGCATTGTGCATTATTTTTATTAAAACTTTGAAAATGCCTTACAGATTGTATCATTATTTATTATAACTCATATGCCGGTACATAACTATGGACAAAGAGTTTATAAATCTTTGAAAACGATGCCACAATATGACTATAAGTTATACAGAAAAGTTATGCCCCTTGAAATAACTTTTACAGAGTTAGGTCCCCTGAGATATATGAAATTATAATGAAAAATGAAAAATGAAATAATACTGAGTAAGCAGGCGATTTCACACTAACAAAATATTACACAGTTGGCAGCGCTGGAATGAAAGGAAGGCGTGTAGAAAATTTCATCTCAATCGGATGGGCCGTTCGCGAACAAATAAAGGACATACATACATACATACATACATACATACATACAGACATACAGACAGACAGACAGACAGACAGACGATCCTAATTTATATATAAGATTAACATGCTTAATGTTTTACATTCATTTTCTTTTGTCTGTTTTTTTTTAACCTTCCTTTCTTTGTCAGATTTCCCTCTCTTTCTCCTTACATTTTTTTTTTTTTTATCTCACTGACTCCTGTTTCACCACTTTAAATTTGTAAATTGTTTTTTTTTCTTCCATATTTGTGTTTGTTTTTATGTAGTTTTCCTAAATATCTGCAACTGTATAGTTACTACAGACCACCCATTCCACATTTACTAGGAGTTTGCAAAACAAATAAACACAAATCTGGAGAAAGAAAAGCCAAAATGTTGATATAGTGTTATACAGCGGTAGGGAAGGAAATGCATACACCAGTGGAGAAGGTTACTTATCATGTGTCATCATGTAGCAAGTAGTTTATACAGTGTTGCTCTCATGGTGGCTTCTTCAAAAGACTCAATCTTTCATCATTTCCCCTGTTTCTTGCATTTTCATGAGTGTCTTTTATATCCTGTGTCAACTTTCTTGTTAGTTGACTCCTGCCGCGTCTTCAAGGAACCATGCCTTATCTTTTTTTTCGTAGCCGCTGTGACATCTGATATGGCTAAAGTATTTAAGCTGTTTACAAGCCAGTTTTATTTGATGTTTACATTTTGTAGATGAAGATTACTTGTACTTGTATATAGACAGATAAAGGATTCTGTCATTGAATGTTGGCCAATATCCTGCAAAAGTATCATGACATGACTGAGAGCAACATCTTTTAATGTTGCAGTTCTTCAAATCCATACTTCTACAATAGATTAATTGGAAAAAAGTAAAACTGATTATAACCAACTACAAAGTACGGAGGCGGGAGTGTTGGTGTAGTTAATAGGGACTACACTGATAATGTCATGAATGCAATTGCTTGAGGGTTTGATGACACCTGCATTCATTGTCCTCCATGCATTCAGACCTACCAAATGTGAGGGCTCTATCACATCACAGGACTCATAGTCAGTTCCTACTTTATGACATCTTTTTGTTCTGTTTACAATGTATAGTCAACTCACTGAATAATGACATATTTACTAGCCAAGGTGATTGGAGCTGCACATTTGGTCAGGATGCTGAGGAGGACAGGCATGAGATCTGCACTTTGTTTATTGACATAACTAAAATACAAACAGAAATTAGATAAAAACACCAGCACGGCTATACAATGCAGTGATTATATTTTAGCTCCAATGTTGTATTACAGTGAAGGTTTATATAAGTAGAAAAAAACTACTCTAAAAATGTGTGTATGGTTTATACTGTTGCATTTATTTCCTGCAGGAATTGTGTTTAAATATTATCCCAACATTCGCGGACCTTATTGAATACACAACACTAAAGAAGTCACTCATTCCCAGAATCAAGAAGCTGTGCCTAGGAACCTCGGTGCTGACGGTAAAATCTTGATAAAGATGTGTACGTTGTGATCTTATGTTGTGTCTGCAGTAACATCAGCAGTTGTGGATTTTAATAGTGTATCTGTAACATTGTAACTGTTGTTTGTAGTAATTGTTATGTCTTATTGTCTGTGGTAGTTGTGCCGTGTTGTCTGTATTAATTATAGTGTCTGTAATAATTATTGTGTCTGTTATAACTGTTGTGTTTTGTTATATATATTAATTGTAGTGTCTGTTTTAACTATTGTGATCTTTTGTAACTGTTGTGTCTTATCTATATTAACTTTTGTGTCTGTAATAACTGTTATGTCTTGTTGTCTATATTAACAATTGTGTCTGCAGTAACTGTTGTGTTTTGTTGTCTGTGTTAACTATTGTGTCTGTGGTAATGTTATGTCTGTAGTAACTGTTGTGTGTGTGTAGTAACTATTGTATCTGTAGTAACTGTTGTGGCTATAGTAACTGTTGTGACTGTAGTAACTGTTGTGTGTGTAGTAACTATTGTATCTGTAGTAACTGTTGTGGCTATAGTAACTATTGTATTGCAGTAACTGTTGTGTGTGTGTAGTAACTATTGTATCTGTAGTAACTGTTGTGTGTGTAGTAACTATTGTATCTGTAGTAACTGTTGTGGCTATAGTAACTGTTGTGACTGTAGTAACTGTTGTGTGTGTAGTAACTATTGTATCTGTACTAACTGTTGTGGCTATAGTAACTATTGTATCTGTAGTAACAGTTGTGTGTGTAGTAACTATTGTATCTGTAGTAACTGTTGTGGCTATAGTAACTGTTGTGACTCTAGTAACTGTTGTGTGTGTAGTAACTATTGTATCTGTAGTAACTGTTGTGGCTATAGTAACTGTTGTGACTGTAGTAACTGTTGTGTGTGTAGTAACTATTGTATCTGTAGTAACTGTTGTGGCTATAGTAACTGTTGTGACTGTAGTAACATTGTGTGTGTAGTAACTATTGTATCTGTAGTAACTATTGTATCTGTAGTAACTGTTGTGGCTGTAGTAATTATTGCGTCTACTAACTTTTGTGGCTGTAGTTACTGCTGTGTCTATAACAACACTATTCATATCCCAAAGAATGTCAGTATTTTTGTTCTTCTTGATCCATAGTATTCTAAGAATGTTTCTGCAACATTTAAATTCAAAATCCTCAACATTTTATTCTTTAGTGAGTGCAAAATAGCCCATGATTAACATCCATATGTTGCCAATGGAAAGATATATGTTCTCAAAATGTTAACGTTTATTTGTTTTGCTTGTAATGCTGTTTATCCTCTGCATTGCTACAGCCAGTCTCCTTTTGATGTCTTTTAAATACGCTCCATTGTTGTTAATTGTGGAGCCAGTGTATTCAAAGTTTGTGACATTTTCAGTTTTCCTTTGTTAATTAGAGGTTTTGCTTATTTAAAGGTTATGACACTTTCAGCTTCTCCTTTGTTGATTAGAAGTTTTTCTTGACAGCAGTTGTATGTTTGAAATATAAAGAGATTGAGATTACTTAGTGAAGATGGTTTCTGTCCTCTAGGTTCGTGTTAACTGCTTACTCTGTATTGGAAAGCTGATGGATCAGATGGACAAATGGTTTGTCTTGGATGAAATTTTGCCGTTCCTGCGAGAGATTCCTTCCAGGGAACCTGCTGTGCTTATGAGTATTTTGGGTAAGTCACTTTAGAGCGCTGAAGTGACATAGTGGGTAGCGAGCTTGCCTACTGACCGACAAGCATGTGTTTAAATCCCCATCTAGCCACATATTTTAAATTGATGTGGGCTTACGGTTGACCCAGCCTAAAAATGGGTATCAGTACGTGTGCTGGGAAGTAAAGTCACCCAATGATGTAATATTGAACACATTACCCAGCAAGTGTCAGTTGATCTATAAATATATGGGGTTAGCACCATATACAGAGTATGCGTCCGGTCATGTACAAGGGTCTTTAACTTACATGACTGTATATGAAATTGTGTGCAGTTCATTATGTGTACACAAATTAGAAGCACTCCTCTACATAAGAAATAGTTTTACAATGAAAAGACACATATTCTGAACATTAATCACACTACTGAAAGGGTTCAACAATAAAATGTAATGTATTTTTACAAATTGTTGTTTCAGTAACTGTTCAAGACTCATTTCACATGTCCTGGAAAGTTTTGTTGTAGTTCTAATTTGGAACCTTAGTCTAACTTTCACAATAGTTTCAGTAGACTAAGTGCATGTGAGTTGAGTTAAGTTGACTTGAGTCATGAATGGGCATCATAGGACTCTGGACATTCCCATAAGCACTCTGTGCTCAGGTTCAGCAACCAGCGAAGAGTCTCAGTACTAATGGTACCATTTGCAAACTGATTGTGTGTCTGTGTGTCCTTTCTTCTTTTTCTTTATATAAGAATCAGAAAAAAATAAAGATCAATCAATTAATCAATCAATCAATTCTTCAGGGCACTGAGTATCAGCCAGATCCTCTTGTACTCTGTGCCGAACCTGTTTCTCCAGGCAGTGATGGTGTATCTGTTCTTCCATACTATACCCATGATCCCAAGAACCCTGACCACATCTGCCATGTCTTGCACCAATACCTCACCCAGTGGTACAGACCCAGCCAATCTGTCTACCTGCTCATTTCCCGCAACACCACCATGTTCTCAGAAAATGATCCAATAGATGTTCCCTATCTATGATTTTTTTTAACTGAAGCACGCCTGTGCCTTCACCTTTCTTAGAATGCTCTGGTCTTTTACAACTATGCTGTTTGTCTTCCAACCAGCAGGATGGTGCTGTAACTATCTCCACCTTCATTTTCAGACTAGATGTTGTGGTATCATATGCCAGGCTTTTCTGCACTAATCACCATCCATTAACCTATGCTTTGAACCCCCAGGTATTTCTTTTGCCACTAAGCACAGAGCCACCTGTGTAGATGATTACATCACCTGGATGTGAATTGTCGTGAATCAGTTGTTGCACTTCCCATTCAGCTCTGTCTGCTGGCCAATCCCTGTGCTACCAGTCAAATGTGATTATGACCCATTGTAGACTTGTTCATGATTGATTAGATTTTGTAGCTATGTTGTCTATAGGGATGAGGTAGCCAGTTTTTCAGCAGTTCTTCTTAGTTGCCTCTTAAACAATATGGCAGGTTATAGTGTAGGGTACTATTTGTTACTCTCCTTAAAGGCCCCATAACACAAGGGATCTTGTACATGTCACCAGTTTTGATTATTGAGTAGATTGATTTATTTGGTTGTTTCGGGATTTGAGGTTTAAAGATTGAGCACAACCCACTATTGGCAACGCTGATCGTATTCTGCTGCGAACCTTAAGCCTTGTCTATAACAGATTGGAAGCACTAGACTCTAGTTTCACTCTCATTTGAGTTCGTCAGTAGTGCATGTCCCTGACTGGACCCAGGATCGAACTCCGAATCACAGGTGTGTGGGGTGGGTGTGCGACCACTAGCCATGCGACCACTGGCCAGGCGACTCATGCTGGAAGTGACCAATTATCATACTGTAATATCACGTCACCCATTGTAGGCTGTAGCTCAAAACTTGCCTGATCACCGCGACTGAAGTCCGTCAATCGTGGCCCCGAATGATCAGGTCTTCTCAATTTGGCAAGGCACACCATGCGCCTAAAGTCTAGCGAGCAATAATCATATTGATTTATTTGGTTGTTTCAGGATTTATTGAGTAGATGTTGACTTGTTGATGTGGAGGAGGAACTTAGGGCCAACTAATAGAAACTTGACAGTTAAGATAACAGGTCTGTCCCATTTTTCAGGACAACACTCATGTGGGGTCCCAGTTAACTCTAGCAAGATATGATGCTGAAGTTGGAGGCTTTTGACCAAAAGGTGCACTGCAAAACCAGTATTCTACTCATTCCATTCGAAATATATTTTCTCAAATCAAGCACTTCGAATCAACGACTGGCAAGAGAAGGTCAACCAGAGAGACGAATGGAGACGGATTGTATCTGCAGCAAAGAATGTCAATGGCTCGGAACGCTGAAGAAGAAGAAGAAGAAAGTGAAACGAATATGGCAAGATAAACCAAGGCAGATGGCAAATATATTTTTTTAAAGCATTATTTAACACTTAATGTAATAATAAACATCACCAAACACTGCACTCAGAACATTCCCACACAGGCTCCTGCACCACTTCAAGAGGCACATAATTATTGTTCAATTAGCAGTCTGATTAAAAGTCCACCAGGCTTTTCCTCTATACTTTGAGTATTGTCTAACAAAAAACAAATACATTATTAAAGTGTAATATACATCAGTGCATAAAATCAATGATAATTAAAAGAAAGGTTTTCTTTTATTCTTCAGGCATACATAAAGTGGCATTATCAGAAGCCAAGCTTGGAATTACCAAAGATGTGATGGCCAACAAAGTGTTACCCTTTCTCATACCACTGTGTATTGATAACAACTTGAATCTCTCGCAGGTACATAAATTTATGTCTTTGTGTTGTGTTGACTGGTTCTGTTTGGACCACCTTCATTGCACACAGATATCTCCGTAAGTGCTCCAATATTCTCCCATGGATTAAACAAGGAGAATCTCAGCACAGTGCACAAACTCTAGCACCACTGTGAAACCAGAGGTGTATATAGCAGAATCACAGTTGCATATAACTTGATAGCTGTTCTGATTTGGATTTTTTTTCGCAGCGGCCTTATATGGCCTGCTTTGTTCAGTGTTCAACTATTGAGGGATTTTTAACATGTGCAATATACACACAGGTTGTCTGAGTGTTTAACCCTTGTATCCCATCTTTGGTTCTTATTTTGTAAAGATTGAAACTGTCAACAGTATGCGACCAACGTGGTCTGTTTGAGCAAAAGAGAGATGCTATAACCTCCAATATACACCATCCTCATTAGAGTTTGTGCTTAGAGAATGGTAGTGCATGAAAACTAGAGTGCATGAAGGAGTGTACATGAGAGAGAACATATGAAACAGTGTGCATGAGAGAGTGAGCATTAAAGATAGTGTGCATACGAGAATAAGGGAGTGCATGATGGAGTGTGATTAAGTGAGTGTGAGCATTAGAGAGAGTCCATGAGAACTTGAGTACTTGATGGAGTGTGATTGAGAGAGAGTAAGCATTAGAGTGTGCACCCAAGAATGAGAGAATGCATGAGAACTGGAGAACATGAAGGTGTGTGCGTAAAAGAGAGTGTGTGTGTGCATGAAAAATGAGATAGTGAGTGAGAATTGGAACACGTGATGAAATGTGTGTGACAGAGTGTGTTTATGCATGAAAAGAATGCTTGAGAACTGGAGAACATGATGGAGTGTGCATGAGAGAGAGGAAGAGATGTCTGTGTGCATCAGGAAAAGTATGTTCATGAAAGAGGGAGAGTGCATGAATATGTGTGCATTAGAGAGTATGCATTAGAAAGAGAGTGCATGTATTTGGGATGTATGTGCATCAGAGAGAGAGAGCACATTAGAGTGTGTGTGACTTTATTAGATAAAGTGTGTGTCTGTGCATTAGAGAGGGAGAGAGAGTGTGTCTGTGTTATCATGTTTTGATTCATGATAGTTTTTCACTGCTGTTATATCCAGTGTTGAAGAAACAAACCTACTAATGGATTTGTATTGCTCACGGATGTCGGCTGTGAGCAATTTTTAGTAGCTGAGAAATTGTATTCTGCACCTTATGTAATCTCTCCCTGCCAAATGAAAATATTTGTGTCATATTTGTTGAGAACACTGTCATTTTGAGTGATCTTCAACTCATTTTCAAAAGTTGAGACCAAGTGTCTGTTGTTTAGAGAGGTTAGTGTCTTAATATCATAGATATCTTCTTCACTGACAGCATCTACAGTATTTATTTCATGTTTGTCTCTGATGGAAAAGACCTTAGACTTGTAAAAATCATATATTGGAAACAACAAGCTGCCATCAGAATTGATAATCATGTAGGTCAATATCAGCCTATTAAAAGAGGTGTGAGACAGGGATATGTAATGTCTACAGATCTGTTTTCCCTGTACAGTGAAAATATTTTCAGAAATGTAGAAGATATGGAAGGAATCAACATTGGGGGACGATACATCAATAACATTAGATATGCAGATGATACAGTCTTGATTGCAGACAATGCGCAGGATCTGCAACAATTAGTAGATGCGGTTGTTGTACACAGTGAGCAACAGGGGTTAGAATTAAATTGTAAAAAGACACAGATCATGGTCGTCACTGGGAAGAAGGAAATACCACAATGTGATATATGAGTAAATGGGCATATTCTTAAGCAAGTGAATTGGTTCAGTTATCTTGGAATAGTCATAACATCTGATGGGAGATGCCTTGAAGAGATTAGAACAAGAATTGCCATTGTGAAGGTAGCCTTTTGCAAGATGAAACAGCTATCTGATTCCCTTGCCGAAGCCTGACAAAGACCACAAAAAAATTCAGGGATATCGAATTATAACCATGCAGAATACAATAGGCAAGCTGCTGGAGAAGGTAATTGCCAGGAAAATATCAAGCCAACTAGAGAGGCAAGGTGTTTTCCCACCTACCCTGGGTGGGTACCGTCCAAAAAGAGAAACCTGGACCAATGCAGCAGTCTTTGCCCATGATGTCTATGAAGGTTTCCACTCAGGCACTGAAACCGTTGCTGCAGCGATTGATCTTGAGGACGCATACAACAGAGTACCACTGGACTTTTTAATGTTTCAGCTTCTTGAACTAAACGTAAGTCCATTCCTCCTTAGTTGGATCGCTGCAGCCCTCTACCAACGGAAAGTAGTTTTTAGATGTGGCAGTTGGACTTCGGAACCAACAACAATATATCCTGGCCTACCACAGGGATCACCATTATCTCCGGTACTGTTCAACGCCTACACAGTGAGAATCACCAGTGAGCAGATCACTGGACCTGGCAGGACATTGTCGTATGCCGATGATGTTTTAGTGTATCGTCAGGGTAAGGATAGAGAGAAGGTTGCTGTGGAACTACAAACCGAACTCAATCGCATAAGTACTTGGTGTGATGAAGCTGGGGCAATGGTCAACCCAACAAAGGCAACAGTGACTTGGTTCTCGTTGAATAATCATATTGTCAACAATCCAACACCAACTGTAATGCTGTGTTCAGAGACGGTGGAAAGAACGCAGGCAATGAATTACCTGGGGATACGGTTTGATCGAAGCCTTGCTTATAATGTGCACATAGACCAGGTGATAACAAAGGCCAAGCGGGGTTTGGCAGCGATGCGGGTGATGGCGGCAGCAAACTGTGAGCAGCGCCATCTATGTCTTCTGTACGAGGGGCTGGTCATGTCTGTTTTGGAGTATGCAATGGCAATCCTGACTCTCAGCCATAAGCAGATAGAAAGGATGGAAAGGATACAGAATGAAGCTATGCGCATTATTCTTGGATGTACAAGAGATACAGCATGCAGGCCGATGCGCTACCTTCTTGATTTTCCAACCATTGAAGAGAGAATACAAGTTTGCAGGGCACGCGCCTACCTCAGAATTAACGCAAACACACAACATCCACTGCATAGTGAAATTAGGAAGGTGAAGGGCAGCAGGTTAAAAAGAGGACGGTCGTGGATGGGTCAAGCCGAAGACATTCTTCAACAGGTGTGTTCACTTGAGGACTTAGAACCTGGCGAGGAGTGGGTGCAAGTGCCAACAGACTTCTGCACATCCTTTTCAGTTTGCATCCAACTAGATAGAAAATGCAGACAAGAAAATCCGGCTGCTGTTGAGGCTGAAGTACAAGCGTTGATTTTCGAGAATTCGCTAGACGGTGACGCGGTCATCTACACAGATGGGTCGGTCGTCCGACATGTGAGAAGCTCATGGGCCTTTACAGCTCGGGCCGGAGGGAGAATTGTGAAGGAGGACTCTGGTGCTTTCACTGAAACCACAAGTAGCCTGACCATGGAAGTCATGGCAGTAAGTAAAGCAATAACATGGCTCGAGACACAGACATTCACTAGGGCTTGTTTCCTTAGCGACTCAATGAACATGATCAAGAGGATAGAGGAGGGGTCGATCCGAAGAGAATGGTTGCTGCCTCTGAAGCGGTCTCGGCTGGCAAAGATTAGTTTCATCTTCGTGCCAGGTCATGCGGGAGTACAAGGAAATGAGCGGGCAGACAAGCTCGCAGGTGAGGCTACTGTGGAGGGCGGACGCGCCATGGACCAGGCTGATATTCTGAATGCTCTACAAGAAGTGAGACTTTTGCGAGAACCAAGTGATGACTGTGAATCTACAACAATGGCCAGACTGTGGGAACAGCAAATTAAAAGAGGGGTGGCCAAACAAGAAAACTACGCAGGAAGCCAAAGAAGATTGATAAACCAACACAGAACTGGCGTCGTTAGCCGCTACACGCTGCGGGATTTGCTGAGGAGGGGATCCGAGCACTTATGGACTGAATGGTTCGATGTGCAACGAGGATGATCTGTCGACTAACTAACTAACTAACTAAGATGAAAAACATACTGACCAATAAAAATATATAAATTGAAACGAGAAAAAGAGTGTTGAAGTTCTATATAGAACCTGTACTTTTGTATAGTTGTGAAACGTGGACAATGAGCAGTCAAGCTGAAAAACATCTGATGGCTGTGGAAATGTGGTTTCTGAGGAAATGCAAAGAATACCATGGACAGACAGAAACACCAATGAACAAGTCCTTCAAGAAACAAATGAAGACCGTAAACTGATTTAGAGTCATTAGACGTAGACAATCAAAATTTTTTTGGCATATTATGAGAAGAAATGACTTGGAGAACTTGGTGACAACTGGCAAGATCGAAGGGAAGAAACCAAGAGGAAGACCGTGAAGTAAATACCTGGACGGCTTGGCCACATAGCATGGTTGAGACAGGAACACGGAGCTGATCCACGACTCTGGTGATCGAGTGAGATGGCAAAACATGATCGCCACGCTTATCGGCATGGCACATGATGAATGGATGGATGTCTTTTTAGTTCCTTTGATTTTTAGTAGCTGAGAAATTGTATTCTACACGTTATGTAATCTCTCCCTGCCAAATGAAAATATTTATGTCATATTTGTTGAGTCATTTTGAGTGATCTTCAACTCATTTTCAAAAGTTGAGACCAAGTGTCTGTTGTTTAGAGAGGTTAGTGTCTTAATAGCTTAGATATCTTCTTCACTGACAGCATCTACAGTATTTATTGCATGTAGTGTCTCTTTAGTTCCTTGCATATATTGGAGTGATAAAGGAAATGCTGGGCAAAGTTGAAACAGAACATCGAACTAAGCTAGAGCAATTAGAGCAGATACAGCAAGAACACAAGTAAGTCATGGATGTAATTCTGTCCTGAAGAAGGAATATATGGTCTTTAACATAACCTCTGCATTGAGACGTACATGTCTTCATGTGCAGGAAAATCATAATTTTTATTGTTTTGGGGTTGATTTTTGTTCATATTTCCATCTGTAAAAGAATTTACTTAATTTGATTTCTTGTTTTTTTTTTGTTTTGTTTTTTTATTTTTTATCAAAAACATTTTCTCAATCCCTCCTCAACTCACAGTAAAGTTAGGCATCTGTTTGACAACTCAGTACATTGAAGTGGTTCCATACATTGAGTTTACACATGTCACAGTATTATTTTCTTGTAGCTACTGTTGTAGATTGGGTCTCATATTCCCAATATGTTGTGTGTGTGTGATAGAGTATAGAATTATCTCTGTATTTTCAATTAAACACAGATTCAGACTGACAGACAAAAGAAAATAGTGCTGTCAAGAGAATCATAGAGTGTCTTCAATATTTTAACCAAGTAACTTGGACTTAAACATTGACTTCACGTTCAGATAGCAATTACAAGCTACAGAACTTAAACTTGCCTCGAAAATCAACCTGGGGTTGATCACAATGTCCTGCTAAGGACTTGCAATATTTGAATTGCTAGAATAGTTCATTTATGTAGTAAATAAAATATGCAATATTTGATTTGTTAGAATAGTTCATTTATGTAGTAAATAAAATATGCAATATTTGATTTGTTAGAATAGTTCATTTATGTAGTAAATAAAACATGCAATATTTGATTTGTTAGAATAGTTCATTTATGTAGTAAATAAAACATGCAATATTTGATTTGTTAGAATAGATCATTTATGTAGATTTAAGCAGATATTGTAACAAAGGAATTACAGCTTGAGATACTCAGCCTCAAAGGACTGATCTCCCAGTAAAACTGTTAAAGGAGGAATGTGGTGGCTGCATGACACTATGACTCTCTTGTATAATAATTGTAATTAACTGGTATGGATAATTAAGTTCACTGACAATTTTGGGACTCTACTGTAGTGAAATGGCTAGCATGCTTGCCTACTGGTCCAGTGGTTATGTGTTCAAATCCCCATCGAGGCAGATTTTTAACATTGACTTGCGCTGCCGAGTCGACCCAGCCTATATAGGTAACAGGAAATGTCTTAGGAAGTAAGTGTGACTGGCATATCGACCGCATGACCCACAGTGTGACCCTGGAAGTGGTCGAGCAATCTGTCTGGTTCATGGCCATGAGGTGTGACAAATTTGTTTTGCCTCAACATGAAGCCTCTCAGGGAATGAATTGATAGCATATTGTACACACCAGGGCTAAAGAGAGATAATTCCAACAGAACTTTTTGTTAGTGGAATTCTCCTGTGCCATTTGTAATTACCATGGTAGACAGTTTAATTTATAGTGGGAATGTGTGTGTTGTATATTTCAGCTTTAAGGAAATCTTTTTGCTTTAGTTTATGTTGTTTGACTTTTGCAGATTGCACCTGATGACATGCAGGTGAATTTGTCAGACAATAAATTGTGCAACCTTTTGTTTGTGTCTTCATTATTCAGTTATTTATATTCCATATACTCTCAGTACTTCTAATGACACTATGGTGATTTATTCTGACCCAGTGATTTCGATCTTCATATGTTTAGCATCTGTTGCTACTGTTATGTAATCTATTATCTTTCTGTTGTCACATTTCAGAACTCTGGAAATTAGCAAGATAACTGGAGAAAATGGTACACTAGGACAGCAAGTGGAAGGGAAGTCTTTAGTAAGTAGAATTATAGCTTTGTCACTGTTTGTTAAGTTTGTTATACTGCTTTTAAAACTCAGAAAGTTTTTGAAGTATATTGGAGCTAGAGATAAGTGCCGTTATTCTTCTAATTGTTTTCTTATCTGTTTTCATGGATGTATATATTTATGTATATAAGTCAGGTCTTAGTCAGATATGACTGACCTATCATATGACAGTAGACAGTACTACTGCTTTCTGTTAACGCTTAATGTTGGGCAACACTCACCAAATCCGACACTCTACATTGTGCCAATCGCTTCGGGCAGAGAAGCACATTTGGTAAGTAAAAGCCTTTCCTTAGTGCAAGGAAATGCAACCTAAAGGCGGACAGTGCAGACCAAACCCTAAGCCTTAGTCGGCAACTAGTGAGGAATCATGCTGCATGGACAATGCATTGTCTCTGCAATTCAACCCAGGCTTTGTGCTATGGAGAGGCTATTATGCCATTTTTGAAATACAATGTAACAAAATATCATCTGTCAAGATGGCAAGGTGCCAGTTTCAGTAAAATTCAGAAAGTTTTCAAGTATCTTGGAGCTAGAGGTTAGTGTCATTATCCTGCTAATTGTTTTCTTATTTGCTTTAATGGATGTATATATGGGTGACAGATGAAACGTCCGGGAAGGCTAACCCGGTTAACAAACGCTCGCAGAAGTCAGATGTATCTGACCAACGGCACAAGAACACAGCTCTGCTGTAACACATCACTTGGAAACATTTAATCAATATCCATTGATATAATTATCATCATCATCTTCCACTTTTGTTGTCAAGTGTCGTGGGGAGGAACAATAGTTGGCTGCAGCGCCTGATTTATGGCACTCGATGGTGTCATTCTGTGTGATTGTACAATGTCTTTGGTGTTGTCAATCCATTTTCTTCTCAGGTGTCCTCTTGCTCTCATATCAGAACTTCTTTGATGTTGGGCCAGTGATGGTTGTTAATGGTCTTGCATTCTAACGAGATGGCCAAACCATTTGATCTTCTGTCTTTCAATATATGTGGCGCAAGGTGTCGATACCATTGTCTTTCTGATAACATCATTTCTTCTTATTCAGTCTCGGATAGTTAAGTTGGCAGCTCTCCTCAAGCTCTCCTCAAGTATCTTACAGATGTTGATTTTGCATAAGTGGGGTTTGGATAATGTCCAGGTTTGACATTGGTAGCATAGGGTTAGTGTGAGTATGCTATTTAATTTCATGTCTTTTTATGGACATAGGTATATTTGGATGTTACAGTATGGGTGGTAGTTGATATATAAGCGCACTTGCTTTCTGACATCTAATTTCAATTTCTCTGTCTATTCTGCTATCTTCTGTGATCACATTTCCAAGGTATTTGAATTCTTCAACTTGTTTCAGAGGTGTGCTATTTATCTGTATACTTAGTGGACGATTGATATAATCATTTTCTAAAATATAAACAGAAGTCTCATTAATATGGGACAATTTACGTTGAAGTTGGGTTAGCTGTGGTAAAATTACAAATACAATGAATAAAAAAAAACAGAAAGTGGCAAAGGTCCTCTTCATAAGAACATAATTATTAGAAATTATTAGTGTGTAGCAATATCAGCCTTGAAATGGTTAATCCACTTTAGAGATAATGTGAGGTGTTCATGAGTATTGCCTGCAACATTTTACAGATGGATAAGTTTCTGATCAGCTTTGGTCTGGGTGGTGTGTCCTCACATGCAGGGTCAGGTGACGCAGCTAAGACTCCATCTTCAGCTGCCCCTGCCACATCAACACCCAACAGTGATGCTTCAGATTATGTGACTCCCAAGAAAGTGAGCTTTAATTTTTATTTGTGTTTGTCCACATTAACATTGTTACAGTTGTTAATAATATGTTTAGTTTTGTGTAGAATGTGTCCACTTGTTGTCACTACTTTTGCCCTCTGAGCTCTTTCTATTTTACTCCAACTGCAGAATCAGGGGTTGATTATAACACCCTTGATTATTTAATTTTATACAAATAATGATTCTTATGCAGTACTTCACAATTTAGAGGCAGATACTGCATCTCTAAGACTCCTTCAGTGCTATAGAGTTTGTTCACTGAGTTGAAGTATCCTAGTGTTATCTAACTAAGTGTTGGTGTCTGTGGCTTGGGGATTAGTGAAATGCAGTTTCATAATTCCCCGACATACTGGTTAGAGGGTTAACAAGAATGAGGGGAACTGCAGTAAAGCTTAAAAAGTAATGAATGGCTCACTGAAAAACAAGAAGTAGATATTGTGAGCTTTACTAGAGCACGATTACAAGAGACAAAATGGACGTTGCGGCCAAAGCCTTCCTCAGCAACAGAGCAAACAATAAAACTAGACAAACAAATACACGAAGGACGCTACATGAAAGTATTAAGGGTACTCATGTATCCTAGCTTGAGCGGCTATCCGTGAATGGAATAAACTGGATGTAGTGGTTAAAGGGTCAACTGACTAAAGAATGATATGAATACCATGGATGAATAACAAAATGTACTGAAGATAACTTGAAAGAAATTATGAGAACTGGTTGCTCACATGAGAGAAAGTCCACAATCTTTAGACAAATCATGAGAACAGGATAATATTGTAACAACTGGAAAGTTGGGAAGGGACAGAGGTCAGTGAGACAGAGAGAAGTTTGACACTATGACACGGAGGAACGTAGGTATCAGAAATTTAATGGCACTGCATGTGACAGAAGTCTGTGGATAGACATGACAACCAACACCACATGGCATTCACTATAAGGATAGTATTTGCGACATCTTATCTGCCCATGATTTGGCATGCTTTGGTGCATGTGTTCAGTGTGAGTAGATTTCACCATGTGATGATATTTCTTCTTCTGTTTTCCTCTTTCGCGGAAAATATGTTTAAAAAGTAGTTTTAAAGTCGACAGGGTTGACTTCATTGCACCGGGTTTTATCCCATATGGCTCGGTCTCTTTCCGCCGCGCGGAAAGCGTCACACCAAGCACGAACTCCGTAGCTCTAGCGACGACCCACAGGAGTCTCCGAAAAATTTAACTCGTGAACTGAAGGATGTGGCCCGGAATCAAACCCACAACCTTCGGAGCCCAAGTCAAATGGCTTGACCACTTCACCACGGAGATTCCAAAGGGGTGGGGGGGGGGGGTGGGGGAATATGTTAACACCTTGCCATGCACCTCAAAGGTCAGTGTGTCTGACTTTGGCATGCATTTGTGTAAAGTTTCCTTTCTCCAGACAGATCCATCCAAGGGATCATGCTCTATGATGATTCTATATGCCCGAAGCATGCAAAGTTCCTTTTTGCCTTAGTTATTTACTATATATATATATATAAATATATATATTTACTATATATATATATTTAAAGAGATGCATAAGGTCACATGGAAACATCCAAGATCCGGCCATTGGCACCAGCTGGACTTCATCATCACACGGAGACAACATCTGAACCATATATCATTGACTCGTAGTTACCACAGTGCTGACTGTGATACGGATCATTCTTTGGTTGTTGCAAGGGTTAGACTGAGACCAAAGAGAATCTACACAGCTAAACACAAATCTAGCCTCAGGATTAATATTATTAACACTCATGATCCTGAAAAGTGCTTTCAGTTTCAACAGCAACTTGAAGACGCTTTCACTGATACACCAGAAAATTGTACAGTAAATGAAAAGTGGGGTCAAATTAAGGAAGCTCTTTATAAAACTGCCGTAGGGGTTTACGGCACTGTGGATCATAAGAGGCAGGACTGGTTTGCGGCCAACAGCGAGACTCTGCAGCCCTTGATTGATAAGAAGAAGAAAGCTCTCTTAAGAAACAAGGAAAGACCAACGCGTAACACTCTGAGTGAGCTTAGGCAAGCTAGGAAGGATGTGCAAAAGGCTGCCAGGCAGTGTGCAAATGATTATTGGATCAAGTTATGTGAGTCCATTCAAATCGCAAGTGATAAGGGAGACATAAGAAGCATGTATGAAGGAATAAAGAAAGCCTGCGGTCCAGTGATCAAAAGAAATGCACCATTGAAAACCTTGACTGGAGAAATCATCACTGATAAGAAACAGCAGATGGACAGATGGGTAGAGCACTATTTAGAGCTGTACTCAAGTGAGACCAAGCTAGCGGATGATGCCCTCAACGCCATAGAGGCTCTGCCAACTCTTGACCACCTGGACACACTTCCCACCATAACAGAAGTTAAGTGTGCTATAAATGAACTTGCATCTGGCAAGGCTCCAGGTAAGGATGGGAATTCCAATAGAGGTTATCAGGAGTGGGCAAGACACACTCAGCTCTACAGATCCACCAGCTAATAGAGCTATGCTGGCGAGAAGGACAAGTCCCACAGGATTTCAAAGATTCAAAGCATCATAACAGCTGTACAAGAACAAGGGAGATCGGAGCGACTGCAACAACTATAGGGGTATCTCACTTCTGTGTATTGTTGGAAAAGTATTTGCCAGAATTGTTCTGCGCAGACTTCAAGTCCTAGGAGATCAAGTCTACCCCGAATCACAGTGTGGCTTTCGACAGAACCGGTCTACCACTGATATGATATTCTCATTGCGACAAATGCAAGAAAAATGCCGTGAACAGAATCAACCACTGTTTATTGCCTTCATCGACCTCACAAAGGCATTTGATTTGGTCAGTCGTGAGGGTCTGTTCAAGGCACTAAAGAAGATTGGCTGCCCACCAACTCTTCTGTCCATTGTGGAATCGTTCCACACAGGCATGAAGGGTATAATCAAGTTTGATGGTGCAACTTCTGAAGAATTTGAAATCAAGAGTGGAGTTAAGCAAGGTTGTGTACTAGCTCCCACCCTCTTTGGAATATACTTTTCACTTCTACTGAAATATGCATTTCATGATCAGGATGGTGGTATATACATTCACTCACGCTCAGATGGCGGCCTCTACAATGCTCAGAGATTGAAGGCTAAGACCAAAATTAGGAGGGTACTGATCAGAGAGTTGCTTTTTGCAGATGATGCTGCAGTTACGACCCACTCTGAGGAAGAATTGCAATGTCTACTATCTGCATTCTCCAATGCTTGTTCTGAATTTGGTTTAACAATTAGCAAAAAGAAGACACAGATTATGTCACAAGGTGCACATGGGGTACCATCAATCTTTATTGACGACGCCGAACTAGAGATAGTAGACCATTTTACATATCTAGGATCAGTGGTAAATAGCAAATTATCCCTAGATCAGGAAATCAACATCCGGATTGGTAAGGCAGCAACAACAATGAACAGGTTAAGAAAAAGAGTCTGGGAGAACAGGAAGCTTACTGCCAAAACAAAAGTCCTTGTGTATCAAGCCTGTGTCCTTAGTACTCTTCTCTATGGCAGTGAAACCTGGACAACTTACTCCTACCAAGAGAACAACTTAAACAGCTTTCATATGCGGTGTCTGCGAAGAATTCTTGGTATTAAGTGGCAAGACAAAATCACAAATACTGAAGTATTGGAAAGATCAGGTTGTGTGACAGTTTATTCCATGCTTAGTCTTCGTAGACTTAGATGGATAGGACATCTTAGGAGGATGGATGATGGTAGAATACCAAAGGATATCTTTTTTGGTGAATTACAGATGGGTAAGAGATCTCAGGGTCGGCCTCTACTACGATACAAAGATGTGTGTAAGCGGGACATGATTGATACAGGCATTGATAATGCACATTGGGAGCAAGTCGCCGCTGAACGTATTGCATGGAGGGCAAATATCAGAAATGGAATAAAGTCAAAGGAGAAAATTATTGCAGAAAAGTCACACACCAAGCGTTTGAGACGTAAGATGGTGCATGATGGTGGAAATGACCACGTGTTCACATGCACCCACTGTGAACGGACATTTACAGCGCAAATTGGCCTTATCAGTCACACTCGCTACCGCCATAGTTAAAAGTTATTATGCCTTTTTAAAGCACAAACTATCGTCTGTCAAGACGGCAAGGTGCCAATGAATATATATATATATATATATATATATATATATATATATATATATATATATATATATATATATATATATATATATATATATTTGCATGCAAAATGTCAAAACTATGATTATGTTATGTATTCAGAACATCTCCATAAGTGCACAGTCTTCCTCAGCAGAAGTCGGAGAGTGTGAATTCTGAGTGTCCCTGTTGTAGTAAATTTCATATCCATCTGCATCTGTGGTCACTGTGGCAAGTTCCTTGCTCACTTCCTCACTCTAGCATTCATAATTGAGAAGTGTCAATGTAAAAAGTAAACATTTACAAAAATTTTGAATTTTTGTCTAAAATGTTGTCCTTTTTGTTACCCTGCCTCTTTGACAAGCCTAGACATCTTGGTTAATGATAACACCCATCTTCAGGCATGGAAAACAGGATCAGTACATATGAGAATTTGAATGCTACCTGTCAGGTTGAGAAAATTAACATGGCATTCTATTATGTAATCAGTTACATAAATAAACACACATAGTATTGTTTGGCACTCACAGAAGGAGAAGATGAAGGTAGAGACTAGAGGATGCACTCCACTTATCCATCATGTGCCATGCCGATAAGCGTGGGCGATCATGTTTTGCCATCTCACTTGATCAGACAACATGTCACAGATGAGGACGCACTAGACAACATAAAATTTGAAAGCTATAGTTACTGACCGGGATTCAAACTTGTCACCTCCAAATGACAACAGCGCCTAGACCAACTAGACACTCCAAAAAAGTGTCTTCATTAGTCATGTCTATCATACACATGAACCTACAACCATGGAATACGGACAGAATTTGTATCAAACCATTGAGATAGCACCATAGATCTCATAATGTATATGAAACCAGCATAGGTCAAATAGCAAACACACAAACACATCGGACCGTCATGTTGTGTCGAGTATGTTAACAAACATTTAAAGAAGAGAAATGATTGGTCGGTTCTAATGTTGGACACATATTACACAGGAAATCAATTGGGGGGGGGGGGGGGGGGGGGGGGGGGGGGGTGAGGGGGTGTGTGACGGATTCCATAGTTGTAGGTTCATGTGTATGATAGACATGACTAATGAAGACACTTTTTTGGAGTGTCTAGCTGGTCATGCGTCGAATTACA
This sequence comes from Cepaea nemoralis, assembly GCA_014155875.1. Lineage (NCBI taxonomy): Eukaryota > Metazoa > Mollusca > Gastropoda > Stylommatophora > Helicidae > Cepaea > Cepaea nemoralis. Next base: position 545,824 of record JACEFZ010024554.1, on the reverse strand, counting down.
CTTGTTCCTGTAGCAAGGCGCTGTCATCATTTGGAGGTGACAGGTTCGAATCCCGGTCAGTAACTATAGCTTTCAAATTTTATGTTGTCTAATGTGTTCTAGTCTCTACTTTCTTCTTCTCCTTCCATATAGTGCCAAACAATACCATCTATGTTTATTTATGTAACTGTTTCAGTGGCCTCAACAGGTTTCCCCATTGATATTCTATAATCAGAAGTTACATGAAATGACAAATGTTTTCGTAGCTGTTCATTTTAGATTAGCATATTTTATTGCAATGGTTAAATTGCAGTTATATAAATATGAATATATTACATGTATCATTTTCATAATATGTACTTTTATGCAATCTTTTATACTTAGACAAGCCTTTCACTTGAGGAGAAGCAGAGGCTGGCAAAACAAAGGGAACAGGAGAGAATGCTGAAATCTCAGAAAAGTCTTGTACCTCAGAATCAGGCCTCTAATCCTACCCAAAGCAAAACTACCCCCACTTCATCTGGGCCTAGAGATTTGACATCAACCTTGCTGGAGTCCAACATGCGGAACTTAAGCATGTCTTCTAAATCTAACTCGATGAACATTGGTGGTTCTGTGTCATCTGGTACCGCATTGAGTGGGGGAATGAATACAATGCCTTCTGCCGGTGTTAATTGGCAAAGTCCCAACACTATGTCCGCTTCTTCAGCAGTAAACTGGGGTTCAACAGCATCACCACAGTCATCCCAGTACATGAGCTCGCAGTCATTGGGATCAACACCTTCACAGCCACAAGCTGGGAAATCTCTAGACCTTTCTTCATTTGACTCGCTACTTCCTGCTTCTTCCAGTAAGAAAACCCCACTTAACCAGATGGGGCAGTCACCAGGAGCAAGGCCGAATATGCAGTCTAGCCTGCAGCAGCCAATGGTTACAAACACTCATTCAAATATGATAGGAGTTGGAGGTACTCAAGGCAGTCACAATATGACTTGGGGTGGGGGGTCAGGGTTTTCTTCTCCCTCTCTCTCTAGTTTCCCCCAACAGTCTTCAGTTGGGGGATATATGAATCCTCAGACTTCCAGCACCTGGGGAGGCCAGCCAGTTGGTGGAATAGGACTTGGCCATTCAGGAATGGTCAGTGGTGGGTTTGGGTCATCGCCTGGAATAATGCAACCAATGAAACCAGCAACACAAAACCCAGGAGGAAAAAATAGCTCGTTAACCAGTGATGATTTGAAAGATTTACTTGGATGACAACTGCACATAATGTATTTCAAAATGCTTAGATTTCATGCACGTCTTTGCAATTAACTTATTGTTTAACTATTGTTTAAATTTTAAACTTGATTAAGTCTTAAGAATATTAACATTTGGTCTTTGTATTTTCATACATGAAAAGGGCGACACAAAATGGGAAATTGATACCATAAACTGAACTCTTTAAAAGGTGGAAGGCAGTTCGGTTGATTGGGTAAGGACTATTTAGAATGCAGATAAAACTCTGTAGCTCTAGTGACAATCCAAACATGTGTATAACAAAATGAATCATGCTTTTGTGGGTACAAGGTAGTCTCATAGCAGATATGCCATTGGGGTGTGAAGTGTTAGTCCTTCACATTTTATAAGCCTTGGCGTGAGGTGGGGTGGCCAGTTTTCATCCTCACCATCTTTCCTTCCAAGACAATTCCCAGACAGTTCTGAAACTAGCCTGGTATTCATGTTTATGAAATTAAGTCGACCTCAAGAGCCGTACAGGTCAGATAAAGTCATCCTGCCTATGTTTAGGATAGAACCCAGACCACTATGTTGACAGGCAAGTGCAATAACCACCGTGACAACTTAGTTCCTGTTTTGTATAATTGTTTTTTCATTTGAAGTTTAGCTAGGGCTTTGGCTTATTCAGGTCTACTCTTTTTTTTTTATTTCTTACTGCTGAGAGATTTTTAATGTGCTCATTGTGTAGAAGTGTCTTTTTAGTTTGTTGCTCTTGTCTGAGAAGTCTAGATGCCCAATCCATTGATTTTTAAAAATCAATACTCTAATTCGTAAATTTGTTACAGCCTACATGACAATCACTTCATTTTCTTAATTGGGACTATTTAATGCAAAGAACAACAATTGAATGTGTTATCAATGCCCTGGCATGGATTGAGTGTAAAGAAATATTTAGTGCTAGTAAAAAGTTGCTTGATATTGGTCGAGTGCAGAGTAGCAACTTAAGTATACCATGTTACTAAAATTCTAATTTGTTACCATCTAGAACGTTTGTGAGTATAGAGTTAACATACTTTGTTTACTTTGTGAACTTAAAGTTCACATTCATTATGATTTTGTTATTTGTCCACCTTTGTCAAGGAGGATCATATTGTCTACTGTCAGTCTCAGAGTGGGTTTGAAGGTGGCTGATTCTGAGCCTACAAATGTCTGTTAAAGTGAGGGCAGAGGAGTGCAGCTGTCAATCAAGCAAACACAACTTGAATATTTAAATTTCATACAGCATGCCTCTGGGTAACTTCCTCTTAACTTCTCTAACATCACAACACCAGCAGAGATTTAACTATGCCTGCGTTCCCTCAGTTTTTAGTCATTATCACAGTTCTTCAATGAGGCTTGTGGTGTCTCGTTTAGTTCTTGTTTTGTCTGGTGTGAGCATACACACCTTAATCAAGTTCACCATACAAAATTTTCTTTGGTAGTTTCTCATTCAGCATGCGAACAGCTCGACCGACCATTTATTATAACCAGCCTGCATATTGTATTGTTACAGAATAATAATGCAGACTTTATAAACTTCAGTTCACATATTCCTGAATAACATTAACATTAACAAGAAAATGCCATATTTAAGCTTCTATTATTGTTTTCTGTTATTTTTTTTTAATTCTCAATGCTTCTGGTTGTCTGGCTATGCCATTCTTGTGAAGGTACAGGTCGTCTATCTATTTCAAGGACCCATAATGTGAGTTAGTAACCGCTGGAGATGGTTATAGTAGCTCTTTCTTGGCATTTCAGTAGGCAAGTCATACACAGAGAATGTGATTGTTTGTTAATTAAGTGTAAGAACAATGCTTGCACCCTGATGCAGATTGGAAATTAATATGGTTTAAATAGCTATTGACTCTTGCATGTTTGAAACTTGACAATTTGACTTTCTTCTGCTGAGGCCCTCATTGCAATTGACTTTTGGTTAAGACATTTCACTTAAAATAATTTGCTCAGTTGTTCTCTTCACCCATCTATTCAGCCAGTCTTCCTTTCTAAAATGTGTTTGATTGTTTACATGCTATATGGTCTGTCTTCTTTGTTGTTTTGTGGCTCTTGCTTGAGTATCTCTCTCACAGCCTAAGATTAGTATGAGAAGAAATTAACTTCTGTTTACGCTGATGGAGTAGGTTGTGACCTACTTGTGCACTGCTCTTCCTGTTTGGGAAACCTCTTGCTTTCATATATAAATGATTTCAAAGTTTCCAGACAGACATGCAGTCACTGAAAACCCCATAGCTATTGTAGCTTCATAAAGCCAAATTGCTCAAGTAACAACTCAATGACTGCCTATTGCAACAGCCTCTGTTTCATAGTTTAAACATTTCTTATTGCAAAATCAGAATTCAGAGGAGAATCTATGTGATTATCTATGCAGATGGGAGCCACATACATTCAGTAGCTACCATACTTGTCAGCCAGTCCAGTGTTTGAAGCCCTATTAAAGTGGGGCTTTTTTTTTTAAATTGAGCTGATCCCCCGTGTTGACTCAGCCTAATATTTGTACCAGAAATGCTCTCAGAAGTAAAGTTGCTGGAGTCATTTTTACCACATCACTTGTTGAGTGGGCTTTAAAAACATACAATACACCTCAAGGCTTAGATCAAATCTGGTGTTTTATGTTTGTTTTTTATGCAGAAAAAAAAATTGTTAGAGGGATAAATGTAATCCATTTTGTGCTGTATTTGATCATTTGATGGATGTTTTTTATGATGATTTATATTGTATATTATTATTTATCAGAATGTGTTATTTATAAGGATAATTTTTATTTTGTTGCGCCAGTATATTTGTTGAAATTGTTGATTGGTTGGGTAATTAATTATTGTTAAATCTTTATATAGATTGACAACAAAACTAGGTAGAATATAAAAAAGTATAGTTCATATTTTTCTGTTAGTAAATTCTTCATGAGGGACAAGAGAACAAACTCAAAATCCCATTTAACTGGTGGCAAGGACAAGAAATAACCTAATTGCCTTAACTGTTGAATTTCACAGCATATGCACAAAGATGACATTACAGACAGTGAAGAATTGCATATATAGTGCTTGCAAATAAGGCATCATCATCATCATGTGTCATGCTGAAAGTTGTAAGCCATCATGATTCGCTTTATCACATGATCATCATCTTCTCAGACCAATTTTGTGTTCATGTTTTGATTTTATGTCAAACCATCCAGGTATTTATCTCTTTGCCTTCCTCCTGAATTTGATTTTTCTGAGAATTTAAGGGTAAGGTGGCCTATACAGGCTGCTCTAACATTTATTTTGCATGAAGTTGATGTGTGGGTGCTTTGATGCAAAAGTCTCTGTGGGTGTGTTTATGTGTAAAAGTTGATGTGAGGGTGCTAGTATGTGAAAGTTGATTTGTGGGTGCTTGTTTGTGAAAGTTGATGTGTGGGTGCATGTATATGGAAGTTTATATGTGGGTGCTTGTATGTGCAAGTTGATGTAAGGGTGCTTGTATATGGAAGTCGATGTGTGGGTGCTTGTATGTGAGGGTTAATGTGTGGGTGCTTGTAAGTAAAAGATGAAACAAGCAAAAAATTGCATTTTATTAAATGAGGAACATCTTAATGCAATAAGTCCCTGACAGTGAAATTTCAAATAACAATTCTTGCATAGAGCCATTGTTAACATGTGGCTGTGAATCCTGACCAATTAGTGAGCAATCAATCAATCATGTGCCATGCCGGAAAGCGTGGGCGGTCATGACTCGCCATTTCACTCGATCACCAGAGTCGTGGATCAGCTCAGTGTTCCTGTCTCGTCCATGCCACGTGGCCAAGCCATCCAGGTATTTTCCTCTCTGTCTTCCTCTTGGTCTGTTCCCCTCGATCTTGCCAGTTGTCAATAAGTTCTCCAATCCATTTCTTCTCATAACATGTCCAAAAAATTTTGACTGTCTTCGTCTAATTTCTCTAATCAGTCTACGATTTTCATTTGTCTCCTGTAGTACTTGGTCATTGGTTTTTCTATCTGTCCATGGTACTCTTTGCATTTTCCTCAGAAACCACATTTCTGTAGCCATCAAATGTTTTTCAGCTTGACTGCACATTGTCCAAGTTTCACATCCATACAAAAGAACAGGCTCTATGTACCCCCTCAACACTCTTTTTCTCGTTTCAATTGACATCTTTTTATTGGTCAGAATGTTTTTCATCTTGCTAAAGGCTACTTTCGCCATGGCGATTCTTGTTCTAATCTCTTCAAGGCATCTCCCATCAGATGTTATGACTGTTCCGAGATAATTGTATCGATTCACTTGTTGAAGAATATTCCCATTTACTTGTATATTACATTGTGGTACTTCGTTCTTCCTAGTGACGACCATAACCTGTGTCTTCTTACAATTTAATTCCAACCCCAGCTGCTCACTGTGTACAACAACCGCGTCTACTAATTGTTGCAGATCCTGTGCATTGTCTGCAATCAATACTGTATCATCTGCATATCTAATGTTATTGATGTTTCTTCCTCCAATGCTGATTCCATTTATATCTTCTACATTTCTGAAAATATTTTCACTGTATAGGGAAAAAAGATCTGGAGACATTACACATCCCTGCCTAACACCTCTCTTAATAGGTTGATATTGTCCCACTTCATTATCAATCCTTATGGCAGCTTGTTGTTTCCAATATATGTTTTTTTATAGTCTAATGTCTTTCCCACCAATTTGTAGATCTGCAAGCATATCCACCATGTTGACATGTCTAACTCTATCAAAAGCCTTTGTGTAGTCAATAAAGCAAAGATGTATATCCTTGTTTACTTCTATAGCACGTTCAATAACTGTTCGCAGCATATACACAGCATTTACTGTACCCTTCCTTCTACAAACCCACATTGTTCTTCCCCTATTTCAGGTTGTATTTTCTTCCTCACTCTTTGCATGATAATTCATAACAAAATCTTTGTGATGTGACTCATTATACTAATTGTTATATGTTGATCACATTCCAAGGTTCCTGATTTATTAAGCAAGTCAACAAAAAATCACTTGACACCTCAGAGATGTGGTTTTATAGTAGAATACTGGCAATGTCTTGGACAGCCAAAATAGGTAATCTAATTTGTTTGTTTAAAGTGGCTAAGACAGCTTATCAGAAAGGGGCAGTTATTTTGATTTTTTGTGCCACATAATGAGCAAAGAAAAGCTGGAACATGTGACAACTATTCAGATTTATTGTAAAAAGATATGGGAAGGCAATGAAAGAAAGTGTTTGACAGTCTTATGTCATGGAAGATTATTATTGACAGTCTTTTGTCATGGCATGGAAAGGTGTCAACACACAAATTGATACTTGCTTTTGGGGAAACAATATATGTGGAGAATTGTAATTGTCCGAGTCAGTTGACAAAGTACTTGATGAGGTTATGAAAAAACTGCCTGAAACAAAATCATCTTTCTGTTTCTTCCTGACACAGATAATATTGCTATCATGAAATATTTTATTATGCCAAACAAGTTGATTATTTTCGCCCACACCTTCATTAGCATATATGGTTTATTATTATAACTGAAAATATGAATTATCGATTATCCAACATGTTGCATTGTACTCTATATATAGATTGTGTGCTTCAGTTTCATATAGTGTGTATTTGTTAAGTTTAATTAAGTTTGTCGCAGTAAGTGATATTTTGAAATAGATGCTCCTGCCATCTGGTGTATTTAGCTATATTAATTTCTTTGCACATAAATTGTATTGTGTTGGGTTGCTTTAGTTTTCATTGTTCCTCTGCTGGAACTGTCATTTAAAACTGTCATTTACTGCCAATATAGTACCTTGCGGTGTATGGCAGAGGGGTCTTTGAGCCTGAGGAATAAAGGCCGCCTGGCTAGTGCAGTCGCCGCGAACTGTGCAGGTTAGGATTTTCTTTTTGCCCCCGACAGACAAAAATTCCATACCTTACCGAGGGATCGAACCCGGGTCTCCCGAATGAGAGTCCGGCGTTCTAGCCACTTCTGCTGGAACAGTTAAAATAAAATTGAGTTGCATATACTTTAAAACATGTAGCAGGTAACTCCAAAATTTGTTGGCTGTTAATGATTTTTGGGCAAGTTTATATTCAGTAGTTTGCCATTGCTTTCTGAATGACTAGCACTCATACTATTGTATGAAAACCAATGCAAGACGGTCTGCTTCCATATCGCCCGCAGCTTTGTTTTGAGCGAGGTATTCAGGTTTATGAATTGCACTCGCAACCCTTTCACCACAGAGCCAGCTGTGAGGTGTTTACTAATGTAATGTGTTTGCTTCTCGTTACTTGTAGGTGGTGCATCTGAGTTATACAGTAGTAGTGTGGGTGGGCAGGGATGGGGTGTTTGGGTAGATAGTTTGGTAGGTACGTACATAAGTATGTACATACATACATACATACATAATATGCATACAAGCATAAGTGCCTGTCTGTGTATCTATCTGTCTGTGTATCTATCTGTCTATCTATCTGTCTATCTATCTATCTGTCTATCTATCTGTCTATCTATCTATCTGTCTGTATATATATATATATATATATATATATATATATATATATATATATATGTGTGTGTGTGTGTGTGTGTGTGACTTAGAATGCGTGAATGAGAATCTATGGCTAAACCAAACATTCCAATCTGATAATGTGATATTTTATTTGCTTTGTTTAAGAATTTCATCTGGTTCTCTGTCTTGAAAGAGGTTGTGAAGTTAGATATTACTCAGTGCCCATATACCACTGAAGTACCCTAAACATAAGAGGCACTATGCAAGTTCTCATTTGGTCCTTGATAAATCTGCACCTATTATCCCCCAACTTCTAGCCCTTTATCCCCATTTGGAGCATGAGCTCTCAACCAACTCACGCCAATCCATCCTACCTGTTACTATTTCCTGCCACAAGCTCCTTGTCCTCCCTGCATTCTTCTACTCTACTCAGTCTCTAATTCTTGTGTCCATGTGTTTGCAGGTCTCCGTCTAATTCTCTGGCCCTGTGGGTTCCAGTGGAAGTGTTTTCTAGTTGTACTTTAATCTGGTTTCCTAAGTGCATGCCCTATCCATCGCCAGCATCTTTCCCTAACCTCTTGATTCACCGGAACCTGTCTAGTTGTCTCCTTAAGCTCAGCATTAGTGATTCTGTCATGCTATTTTAGTCCTTCTGCTCTAAACAGACATTAGTTAAGGAATGTTTGTATTCTAAGTTTGGTACTAGTTTTAATTTCTTGTGACTTCCACTAAATTTCCCTGTATCTTGTTTTAGCATCTCTGTCTGTACCGCCATCTATGTCTACCTTCCTAACTAACATGGTGTATGATTCCACGTCTTGTCAGGTTTCACCAGTTGTGCATGCTGTGTATGTTACATAGTCACAGTTACTGTCTGTGAATTAGAATTTGGTCCTGCTGAATTGATTGTAAGTATTGAATATCCATCTTTCTGGCATTACTGTTACTGACACTTTGCCGCCTTGACAGATGATAGTTTGTTACATTGTGCATCTAACAAGCCATAATAACTACAACCCATGGCGGTAGCAAATGCAATAACTCTCCATAGCCTGGGCTGACTTGTAGAGACCATGTGTTGCTCGTGCAGCATGATCCCTCTCTCGGTCTGCCTAGTTTATTACAGAGGAAAGGTAACACCAGTACATCTGGAACAAGGCAAGTTGCAGAAGCTGCCGGATCAGCAAAGCAATGCCAAAGCTATCTGCCTATCAGAGCTTCGAACCTACCATGACATTTAATCTTTAGGTTGCGCTTCTTGAGCTTGGATAAGTCTTGTACCCTTTTAATTGTGCTCCTCTACCCCTAGCTGTTGGCACAATGTGGGGTGTTAGGTTTGGTGAGCACCGCCCAAAATTTGGCGCTGTTAGAAAGAAGGTAGTATAGTCTACTGTTATATAGTAGCTCAGTCATATCTAAGACCTAACAATACATTCTGGCATACAGAATACAACATTGACCATAGACATACATGTCTGTTAAACACATTTCTTTGGGCAACCACATGTGAGACATGAAGATGATGAAAGGTCGCTACTGTGGTTCTATCATGGATTTGAGCACAAAAGGTCTTGCTTTACTCACCTTAATTTGAAAGACTTTCTCACACTTGGACTATTCATTGACATTTATTCCTCTACATCACATTTATGATAGTGTGGATATTTGGAAGAGAGAGTTGCACATAATAATGATTATTTAGAAGAATAGCTTGTTCTTTAGCTGTTTAATATCAGATGCTTTCACTGCATTGGAAGCATCAAACTTTCTGTTAAAGTGTTGTATTCTGGAAGCTGATTGTTCATTCATGTGTTAATTAATGCCATGTTTTCAGCGGGATGTTTCCTTTTGTGATATAAATAAATGTATTAAATAAAAAAACAATTTGACCATGAAACAATGAACTTACTCTGTTTATATCATTGTGGCTTGTACCTTAAATAGTGTACTTCATGCTTATACTATAACTGTGTTGGTTTTTCTTTGGTTATTATCTTATATCTTTCTCTAAGGAGGAGATGACACCTGATGAACTGTGGCAGCACACGCTAGCAATAACTTGATAACATCATCCAAAGATTTAATTCTGGCAACGAATAAGCAACATAAGACCTAAATTACATCAGACAAGTTAGAATTTATAAAGCAATGAAGGGAACTAAAACAGCAAAGAGGAGAAATCTATAACAACAGTATGAAGTATAAATCTTTGACACTAAGAAATAAGAAATAACACAAGAAGGAATAAAAACCAAAATATCAAGATTAGTGTACTAGAATAGAGCAATATTATAAGAGTGGAAGAGATTACAAAATGTTCAAAGAAATGAAGTTATTGACAAGAGAAGTTCATCATTAGTTAAATGTTATCTGTGGCAAGTTGGGAAATACATTAACAGAATCCAGAAAAATTCTAGAATGATTGCAGGGATACTACAGCCGTTATTATGATATGAATGACTGCGAGGATATGAATGAGACAGATGAACCAATGACAGCAGCGACAGAACCTAAACCCTCATTAGATGAAATTGTATGGGCAATAAAGAACATGAAGGAAAGTAAATCACCAGGATGTGATGAGATACCAGCTGAGTTAATTAAAGTAGGAAGAGAAGAAAGCATAAAAATCTATCATTAATTATGTAAAAAGAGATTAACTTTGTTCAAGCTGGATTTAGACAAGGAAGAGGAACAAGAGATCACATACTCAACATGTATTTAATCATAGAGAAGTGTAGATAATTTAATGTGAACCTATTCTCATGTTTTGTGGATTGTTCAAAGGCATTTGTCTGTGTACAACATCAGAATCTTTGGGAAATCATGAGGAAAATGGGCTTTCCATCACATGTTGTACAACTAATCAATATCTAGAGCAACAAGCAACAGTTAGAACAGATGGCGAGACATCAGATTGATTTGAGTCTGCCAGGGCTGTGTGCTGTTGCCTTATTTAACCTGTACGCCAAAAACATAATGAGATATGTCAGAGATGATATAACCAAGGAGCAATATGAAGCCCTAAATATCGGTGGTCATGAAATACCAGAGATTCAGTATGTTGATTATCCAGTATTACTATCCGCATCACAGAATAGTATAGAGTCAAACGTCCTAAGAAACCCCCGGGAAGGTTAACCCGGTCAACAAATGCCCGCAGAAGTCGGGTGTGTCAGCCTAGCGGCGCAAGAACACAGCTCTACTGTAAACTGGCACAACGCAATCACATCCGAAAAAGAAAAAAAAAACTCTGGATGATCGCAGAAGAAGAAGAAGAATAGTATAGAAAAACTAATAATTACAACCCAAAGGAATAGTGAAAATAACAACTTATATCTTAACAAAGCATAAGCAAAGATGATGCATATAGATAAAACTAACATTGAGACAGAAATATATGTTAATGAGGAAAAGTTGGAGGTGATGGAAAATTGTGAATGTCTTGGGTCATCAATTACCAACAATGGTGATAACAACTGAATAAATTATGGAGTCGGACAGATAGAACTAGAAAAATTAAATTTTCAAGAGCATGCATCTTTCCGACTGCAACATATGCCTGTGAGACCACTTACTAAACAAGCTAAACAGCGCATACATGCCTTTGAATATAAATGATATAGACAGGTTATAAGAATATCTTGGATACAGAAAAGAACATATTCATCCATATGACAGGAGCTTAATTTTGAAGAAGGTTGACTACTAAAGACAATAAAACAAAGAAAATTGAAATATTTTGGTCACTTGAAAGTTTGGAGAGAACAATATTAGTGGGGTATGTGCCCAGGAAGAGAGGAAGAGGAAGGACAAAGAGAAGATGGGTGCAGGAAGTGGCGGATGATCTCCAGATGAGTGTATCGGACGTGGAACATCTTGCTTATGCCCGAGAAGTTTTCCGGAAGGTTGTTATGGAAACGAGGTACTGCGAAGGACATGCTACTGCATGAATTAAGTCAAGATCAAGAAGTCAACATTTTAGTCCAACTGATCCATGTATGGATTGAACCCACTATCACACCATCAGCACAGCAGAAGTCTAGGAGCGAGCGCTCTTATCCATTTGGCCAAGCTGACCTCCACAGAAAATTGTGACCTTAATTCTTTCTACCTCAGGCAGTTACTAGCTGAATTCTGTCTGTCCCAGACAGTTATTACTTAATTCTTTCTACCTCAGGCAGTTACTAGCTGAATTCTGTCTGTCCCAGACAGTTATTACTTAATTCTTTCTACCTCAGGCAGTTACTAGCTGAATTCTGTCTTTCCCAGACAGTTATTACTTAATTCTTTCTACCTCAGGCAGTTACTAGCTGAATTGTCTGTCCCAGACAGTTATTACTTAATTCCTTCTACCTCAGGCAGTTACTAGCTGAATTCTGTCTTTCCCAGACAGTTATTACTTAATTCTTTCTACCTCAGGCAGTTACTAGCTGAATTCTGTCTGTCCAGACAGTTATTACTTAATTCCTTCTACCTCAGGCAGTTACTAGCTGAATTCTGTCTTTCCCAGACAGTTATTACTTAATTCCTTCTACCTCAGGCAGTTACTAGCTGAATTCTGTCTGTCCCAGACAGTTATTACTTAATTCCTTCTACCTCAGGCAGTTACTAGCTGAATTCTGTCTTTCCCAGACAGTTATTACTTAATTCCTTCTACCTCAGGCAGTTACTAGCTGAATTCTGTCTGTCCCAGACAGTTATTACTTAATTCTTTCTACCTCAGGCAGTTACTAGCTGAATTCTGTCTTTCCCAGACAGTTATTACTTAATTCCTTCTACCTCAGGCAGTTACTAGCTGAATGCTGTCTGTCCCAGAAAGTTATTACTTAATTCCTTCTACCTCAGGCAGTTACTAGCTGAATTCTGTCTGTTCCAGACAGTTATTACTTAATTCCTTCTACCTGAAGCAGTTACTAGGTCAATTCTTTCTGTCCCAGACAGTTATTACTTAATTCCTTCTACCTCAGGCAGATACTAGCTGAATTCTGTCTGTCCCAGACAGTTATTACTTAATTCCTTCTACCTCAGGCAGTTACTAGCTGAATTATGTCTGTCCCAGACAGTTATTACTTAATTCCTTCTACCTCAGGCAGTTACTAGCTGAATTATGTCTGTCCCAGACAGTTATTACTTGAACTCTTCTGTCCCAGACAGTTATTACTTGAACTCTTTCTGTTGCCGACAGTTATTACCTGAACTCTTTCTGTTGGAGACAGTCATTACCTGAACTCTTTCTGTTACAGACATTTATTACCTGAATGCTTGATGTCTCACGCAGTTATTACTTTAAAACTTGCTGTCTCTGGCAGATATAATTTGACCACCACTTTTTCATGCAATTATTACTTGAAATATATCTGCCTCAAGCAGTTATTAATTGATCTTTTATTGTTTCTGGAAGTTGTTACCCTAAAGTAATAAGAAAAAGCTAAACCAATAACAGCATGACGCAGGAGGAGTGAAAATAACAGTTTGTAAAGCTTGAACTAACGAAACAAGTGGCTCGGACAGTAAGTCCTGTTTCTTCTCTTTGTCTGTTCTCATCTCCCAGTATAAATGAAATTGGTGACACTGCAGTAAAGCTGTAAAAATGCAGTGAGTAACAATCCAGAAGTGTTTCATTTCTGTGCTTATTCTAACAACAGATATTATTAAATTCTTTTACAGATATACATCAACTAAATAAGTTACTTATAATTGTTATATTGTTGCACTAGCATCTGTTTGTTGTTTGTGTTCTGACCAAGAATTGAGCCACCATGTTCTTTCTATTATTTGTGATTGTGTTATTGTAAACCTGACCAACTTCATTTCTCATTTTTCATTTTTGTTTTATGTGTTCCAAAATAGCACAGACTCATAACCACTCATGTGAAGTTTTTTTGTAGGTTCATAACAGGGTGGATTTGTAGGTTCATAACTGGATGGATTTGTAGGTTCATAACTGGATGGATTTGTAGGTTCATAACTGGATGGATGTTTAGGTTCATAACTGGATGGATTTGTAGGCTCATAACTGGATGGATGTTTAGTAGGTTCATAACTGGATGGATTTGTAGGTTCATAACTGGATGGATTTGTAGGTTCATAACTGGATGGATGTTTAGGTTCATAACTGGATGGATTTGTAGGTTCATAACTGGATGGATTTGTAGGTTCATAACTGGATGGATTTGTAGGTTCATAACTGGATGGATTTGTAGGTTCATAACTGGATGGATGTTTAGGTTCATAACTGGATGGATTTGTAGGTTCATAACTGGATGGATGTTTAGGTTCATAACTGGATGGATGTTTAGGTTCATAACTGGATGGATTTGTGGGTTCATAACTGGATGGATTTGTGGGTTCATAACTGGATGTATGTTTAGGTTCATAACTGGATGAATTTGTAGGTTCATAACTGGATGGATGTTTAGGTTCATAACTGGATGGATGTTTAGGTTCATAACTGGATGGATGTTTAGGTTTATAACTGGATGGATTTGTAGGTTCATAACTGGATGGATTTGTAGGTTCATAACTGGATGGATTTGTAGGTTCATAACTGGATGGATTTGTAGGTTCATAACTGAATGGATGTTTAGGTTCATAACTGCATGGATTTTACATCTAAAATTTTTTTACGGGTTGACATTCTTTGTCAGTCCTCCTTAGTTGACGCCTTCGACATGCATGTTAGATTACAGCATTACTACGATGTACTTTCCTTATAGGTCATGGTATCATACAGGTAACATAATGTATGGACAAACAAACCTGAGGTGAATTGCTTGCTACAGAATCGGTTGAAATATATAATATGAAATTTTCTTTGATAAAATGTAATAATAGTGTGTGATACACAAAACATATTACTTCAAAACATAACATGGATAATTGTAGGGAAACATTTTACTTGTCTGTAAATGATGTATTAGATTTCTTGCAAATTGAATGTATGATGTTTCTGAAAATATGTGTATTCATATCTGAAAATATTTAAGTTTGGATGCAAATTGTCAATAAAACATTTTTTGTCATAGATATAAAATATATTCTGGTATGCATGGTTTAGAGAACTGGTATGCAGAATCAAGAATTTTAAATTCTACTGCACAAATATTGTTAGCATGTAAATTAACTAGATGTAATATAGTTCACAAATTTGCTGCAGAACAAAACATCCAATAATGCACTCATCAAACAAAAATATACATGTTAGGATAGATGTAATAGATATTACATTTAGTATCATCAATTTGGCATGATGAATCAGTAAGATTCACATCAGAATGGCAAACACATTGTAAACAAGTAAGATGATTAGTTCTAGTACGGTGGTTGAAACACAATTCACAAATGTGCTGAACAACAAATCATCACACATGGTGGGTGATAAATAATGAGAAGATAGATGTAATAGATACATTTGGTGTAAGGAATCAAGAAGCGTCACATCATAACTGCAAATGCATAGTCAACATGCAGTGATTAGATGTTGTACGGAGCTTGTAACAATGTTCACTAATGTGGCTAAAGACAAAATAGAACATACACAATGGGCGAGGGGTGACTTAAATGTCCCACGTGCACCTGTAACTCGAGCAGACCTGGTACGACGGTGTGGAATATTTACAAAGTAAGAAAAGTATTGTACAAATAATTGGACGCCTAGCCTATACAGATAAAAGCAGAAAACTAGAAAGATCCTTGTGCACATTGCCCTCGCTACATATCCCTTACTGCACATTGCCCTCGCTACATATCCCTTACTGCACATTGCCCTCGCTACATATCCCTTACT
This sequence comes from Cepaea nemoralis, assembly GCA_014155875.1. Lineage (NCBI taxonomy): Eukaryota > Metazoa > Mollusca > Gastropoda > Stylommatophora > Helicidae > Cepaea > Cepaea nemoralis. Next base: position 530,291 of record JACEFZ010024554.1, on the reverse strand, counting down.
GCACATTGCCCTCGCTACACATCCCTTGATTGGATAGCATAAAAAAGTAGTCTAATAGGCTGTACACCATCAACATAGTTTTAACTATTCCCTCTATAGCCAAACACACCATTAATATAGTTTTATCTATTCCCTCTAGTTGATATAATTATAGTTCTATCTATTCCCTCTAGATACTTTGTGTCATTTTATATCGCTTACAGACTATTCAACCACGTTTGGATAGAACAGCAGGCACCAAGTGACTGGGGAAATAACATAATTATCCCAATATGGAAAAATAAAGGTTAGCAAAAGAGACTGCACACAATACAGAGGTATTTCCCTTTTGGTCATACTGGGAAAATATTTTGCACAATTCTTGAGAAAAGATTATGAACTACTATAGAACCCCAGCTAAGCGAAACACAACTTGGATTTAGGAAAAACAAAGGATCCTCAGATGCCATTTTTTGCTCTTAGACAACTTGTAGAAAAATCAATCGAATTTAATTAAATACTCTACTTAGCCTTTGTTGACCAAGAAAAGGCATTTGATAGAGTAGATAGAAACAAGCTGTGGGAAATCCTTAAACAATATGGAGTGAGTACACATCTAATAAACCTATGTGGAAGCCTATACAACAACAGTGAATGCATAGTCAGAACATCTGGCAGACACTCAGAACCCTTCACCATAAGATCTGGAGTACGACAAGGTTGTGTCCTGTCTCCCTCTCTTGTTCATAACCTATGTAGACAACATACGTAACGAAACCAGCCAAAAAGAGACTGCAAGAACACTGCATGACGAGAACACAGAAGAAGAACCATCTCTAAATTACACCATTAGAGAACTGTTTGCAGACGACCAAGCACTAATACTACTAATAGCAAAATCAGAAGCTGAATTACAATACCACATGAATAGTCTAAACGAATATGTATAGGGAACATAACATGAAAATTAATTAGCACAGGTAAAACAGAGGTAATGACTATAACTAAACAAGAAAAAACAACAACAATTCACCTAAATGAAAAAGCCCCTGAAACAAGTAAAGAGTTTCAAGTACATAGGAAGTATAATGTCATGAAATGTCAAATCAGAAACGAGATCCAAAATAGATGCACTAAGGTAAACCAACTAATTGAATAAATAAATGGCACCAATACTAAAGAACAAACACGTATCGATAGTTACTAAGAAAACACTTTGCAACATACTTTTCCTACCTACTCTGTGCTACCAATGCCAAACCTGGACAATGACAGAAAAAGAGAAAAGAAAAATCACAACAACAAAAATGAGATTCCTGAGAAGAATTCTCACTGTATCAAAGAGAGATAAGATCAGAAATGAAGAAATCAGGACTAAAGAAATCAGGACTAAAGCTGGGGTTATAGCAGCGCTAGATTTTATTAGAAGACAGCAAATCGAATGGTTTGGCCATGCAACTAGGTTACCAACTATCAGTGTACTACAACAAGCAATGATGTACAGACCAGAGGGAAGCAGAGGAAGAGGCCGACCACGTAAACGATGGACGGAGGGAATAGTAGAGTTCATGGGGATATCGATGTATGAAACGCAAAAGCGGGCACTCTCCCGCTGTTTATACTTCACCTCGACACCGCAAGGTACAAGAGGAACATGATGAGATGAGATGAAATGGAAAGGGGAAAAGTAGAACCAGCGGTGAAAATAGAAACAATTAGAAAGAAAGAGAGACTATATAGGCATACAAAGAAGATGCTAAACGGCTTGATATCATGGCATGATTAGCATGTGTATAGTAAATGATCGGCAATACGAGAAACAAGCGACAGTGACGATAAATGACGGCTACAGCCATAATCCAGAAGTTGCCAACATTTTTTAATTAAGCAAAAGTCTCGCCTTGAAGGAGGCTAATGAAGCTAGAACATTATATACAACAATAAGAAAGAGACAAACAGCTTTCTTTTTTATGTGATTGAGAAGAGAGCATTGGAGAACATCTGACGACCGGAAAGATCGAGGGGAAGAGAGGGAGAGGTCGACCAAAAAAAATTATACTGGATGGATTGAAACGGAATATCAGTAGCAGAGTTGATCCAGAAAACCAAAGATCGAGATCTGTGGAGAGTTATGAACACCTACGTCAGCTGGCATGGCACTTGATGATGACCTCGCCCTACATTCTGTTTGTCACTTTCATACTGGATGGTTGGTTTTAATTCTTCAATTGTTTCGACATTTAGGCTAACTAACATCTTTTCAGTGAGAGAGCTGGCAAAAAATGTATAGTTAAACTTTAATTTACATGTATAATTTACGCATCTGCAAATGGACAGTCAATTTTGGAAACAAAGTATAATGTACAGGAATACATAGACATAAATTGCGTTTTGAAAACTTTAAGAGAAAATTGCAGAGATAAAATAGTTTTAACTTACCACTAAATACAAAAACAAATTACGGTTGAATGAAACCCGCTACCATGCAGTATGGAATATACTAATAAGAAAGATGAGTTCAGTAACAAACAGCTGGGGCAAAAAGAGTTACATTTTTATGCATATGATTAGTTACAACAGTCCACACCAACCGGCGACGCCTTTGGCGGTCAGTAACTGCGCACATGATGAAAGCCGCCAACTTAAGCATGTACTATAAGGATAAGAAGGGTGAGTCAAGTAACAAACAACGGGACGGAAAGAGTCAAATCTTATGCGTATGACTGATTCATGTTGTGGTAGTCCTTTATTCCGTGATCTGGTGAGAGAGGAGGGAAATGGTATGGCTCTCTCAGTGGTGGATAGAGGTTGCTAGGACCCTCAAAGTCGGCGATCGGATTGTCATAGTAAATTTCACGGATGTGTTGATCCTTCTCCATTATGTGGGCTTCTCTGTTTTTGTCTTTATTTCTGCAGAAGTCAAAGATAACATAAGTAAAGGAAATAGTTATATGAAATAGACCATGTTATTCAATTACACAGTTTAAAACTGTGGTAACGGTTCTGCCATACTATACAATATCCTCCTCCTTCTCCTCCTCCTCCTCCTCCTCCTCCTCCTTCTTCTCCAGCTTCTTCTTCTTCTTCTTCTTCTTCTTCTTCTTCTTCTTCTTCTTCTTCTTCTTCTTCTTCTTCTTCTTCTTCTTCTTCTTCTTCTTCTTCTTCTTCTTCTTCTTCTTCTTATTCTTATTCTTCTTCTCCAGCTTCTTCTTCTTCTTCTTCTTCTTCTTCTTCTTCTTCTTCTTCTTCTTCTTCTTCTTCTTCTTCTTCTTCTTCTTCTTCTTCTTCTTCTTCTTCTTCTTCTTCTTCTTCTTCTTTTTCTTCTTCTTCTTCTTCTTCTTCTTCTTCTTCTTCTTCTTCTTCTTCTTCTTCTTCTTCTTCTTCTTCTTCTCTTCTTCTTCTTCTTCTTCTTCTTCTTCTTCTTCTTCTTCTTCTTCTTCTTCTTCTTCTTCATCTTCTTCAACTTCACATAGTCGTCATCTTTATGTTTGCATCGCAGAATCAGAATATGACTAGAATTTTTGAACTAGCTTTAGTATACGCCTCGCAAGAAACGGGTGTGAACAAATATTTTAAAAATGAGTAGTACAGAAGTGTTATAACACATTAATTAAACGAACAAGAGGACGAACAGATCTGTACAACAAGAACTCAGTATTGAAGAAGATTGGTGTTAAAAACCAATCTTCTTCAATACTGTTTAAGACAAATTAAATTGAGGAACATGAAATATGTTGGGCATATAAAATGACACAACTGTATTGAGAAAAACGCTATGAATGGACATGCGCCGAGGAAGCGTAGAAGCGGAGGACCACGCGTATATGGATTCTTCTAATGTCACTGTTCATGTGGTTTATCCTATGGTAATGTCAACATGCCGGTCTCTCTGGCTGAGGGGTTACAACACTTTCTCCGTAATCCCGTTTAACACGCAGAGTCTCGTAGCGGGAGAGAACTGGGAGCGGTTCGACCCCTGCTGGTGACTTGCGGGATACTGAGCCGGCCGCTCAGAAAGCAATGGCAAACTACTGAACGTAATCTTGCCAAGAAATCAACAGACAGCTGAAAGATGCTGCTGTTGACAGCGATGTCCTGTAAAGGATATGCAAAAAAAAAAAATGTCAACATAATTTCACGAACATCTGACCTCACAGGGGAGGCGCGCAACGTAGTGGCTAGACTCATGCCTTCCGGACCGGTGGTCAAGGGATGTCCCATCGAGGGTGGATTCGAATTGTTTTAATGGATCTGGTCTTCCTTGTCCACCCAACCAATAACTGATACCAGTAAATGTCTTGAGAGGGAGGGGGGGGGGGGGGGTTGAATGAGGCGTGGCGTAATACTGATCATGTCATCTACATCACCTACACTGGTCAGATGTACAAAATGTTGAATTTTCATCCTTAACTTGCGGACATAAATTACAAGTACCTCAGAAGTCGGAGTGGGTTCTTCTGATCGCGTGGAACACTGACAATAGGGAAAACTAATTCGCACGTAAAAATCAGTTCTGTGCACTAGAAGTAGTACCATGACTATGGACTACGCTAGAGTTCATAGCGAGCGAGCACAACTAAACAAATTAAAAAAAAAAAAATAATAGAAAAGACACCCTCCGAGTGCCGATTAATCTACATAAATATGGACGAGGTACCATTTGTTCAATGCGCCTCATGCCGTGTAAAAGGATCCTATATATTCTTACTTACCTCACACACTTCAATCTTCTCGTGTGCTCTGGTCGGGGGGAAACCAAAATACAACAATATCTAGGAAAACTAGACATTAAGGGCATTGCTGTACCTGAAGTTGTACCACCTGTCCTTGAGAGATAGATCACTGTTGCAGCAGCTGATGTCGTTCTTACAGAACATAAACAGGATTACGATGACTACGACGAACGCGGCCACGGCTCCCCACAGCTGCAGCTGTTCACTCCTATGGAAACAGTAATTTAACTCAGTTAGACACCCAACATCATATAAACAAAAGTGTGTATTAAAATGTAATTTACTCTTTATTTGTATCTGAAGGGGAACCCGAAGGTGCGTGGCCTATTAGAGAGAAGGGAAACTTAAATACCAAACCCTCACGTTCAATGTGAACCCGCGCGCACGTTGAGGAACTGGATGGTCATGGGTTAAGTGGTCGTTAACCTGTGGGTGGGGGAAACACCAGGCGTATGGACATCTTCTGGACCTTCCGGGCTTTTTCCCTAGCAGGCAGGCTGTACTAGGGGGACTGTATTTCCTACCAGGGTCAAAATACACGAAGGTGGACATAGGATATTAACTGGACATAGGATATTAACTGATTCAGTGTCAAAGGATAATGTATCACCAAATGTGACCCCCTATTTTTTTAGAAGGGAGATATAGCACTTTACTAGGACCATCGTGTTATTGTTTTGTTTCGTGCATAGTCCGCAATTTCGCAAATTTACAATATAATACTTGTTCATTTGATTGTGTAGCATGTTTGGTACAACCCTACTTTTTGTTTGACAATGAATCAATTAAAAACATTATGGGCGTGACAATGCACGAGGCTATGAACTCTCGACAGGTCGAGTGACTTTCAAATCGGCCAGGAGGTCAGCAACGTTCTGAGAAGGAACTGCGATATGATGTTCAAGATGAACCACGAAAGCCAACAGACGTTTCGTAAATGATCAGTATAAGTGTCGTATATAAATAAGTGTATCCACTGAGCTTGACATAGGTGACTAACTTGAGAGGTAAATCAAGAACATGATGCCAACTTACACGTTCTTCTTGCTCTGCGCCAAGCAGCAAGTCCACTGATTGTTCTCAGTACAACATCTCGTAAGATCTTTGCCGTTGCACTGATAGACGTTGCCATCTCTGTTTCCCAGACTCTCATCTTTGTAGCATGTGTCACTTGCTACATCTGTAAAATTAAACAAATCACAAGTAATGGTTGTAACATGTCACGATAGCTGTAAGCTGGAGTAATAAACACAACCAAATCATTGTCTGCGGTATGCTTCATCACAACAATCATTTATAAATGGCATCAATGCATTTGGTGGGCGCGATATTGAACAATATCAGACAATGTATCTCAAGAGCTGTTGGTTTGATACTGATCAATATCAGACCTAGTATCTCAAAGCTGTTGATTTGATACCACTGGACAATATCAGACTATCGGGCGTTGTATCTCAAGTGGTATCGGTTTGATACTGAACAATATCAGACTATCAGACGTTGTATTTCAAGTGATAGTGGTGTGATACTGAACAATATCATATTATCAGATGTTGTATTTCAAGTGGTATTGGTTTGATATAGAACAATATCAGAAATTGTATTTCAAGAGTTGTTAGTTTTATACTGAACAATATCAGACTTAGTATCTCAAGAGCCGTAGATTTGATACCACTGGACAATATCAGACTATCGGGCGTTGTATTTCAAGTGGTATTGGTTTGATATTGAACAATTTCAGATATTGTACTAATATTTCAAGTGCTGTTGGTTTGATAATGAACAACATTAGACATTGTATTTCAAGAGCTATTGAGTTTATACTGAACAGTATTAGCCATTGTATTTCCAGCGGTACTGTTTGAATATGAAACACCAATAACCTCTTCTGCTTCAAACGTTTACCACATTAACCGTGTCAGTTCTCTAGCTATTGATTGAAAACCTTATGTCGCGGACACGTATATATTTAACCCACTCTTTCCTGCTTTCATGTCGAACTCATTCTGTCCAGACCCTGTGTTGATTTACTTTTCAATCTGTCCCCATGGGAAATGGGGTTAGAATCCGTTGAAATCAAACCCCTAAATACTATGAGAGTAATATCACCACCTAGGCCTAGTCCCATAATACCTAAAACCGTGGGAGGTAATGTTACCTTTCTAGGCCTAATCCCAGCCAGTACGCGTGCGTTGTGATTAATCAAAACCTACTTACATACTAATTTGCGAATATGTATCATCTCTGCATATGTGAAGTTTCAGTACAGGCCTGCACATCCCACTAGTTTCTGAGCATGGACAGATAAAGGATAGCTCTCCACTACAGACCACAAGGAGATGATATTTCAGTACTGGTAGGAAGGAACATTTCTATAAGAGCAGCACTTCGACAAATCCAAGCCCTTTTCAAGACTCTTTCCCATCTCTTTACGTAGCTCATGCATGACTCCATGTGTATCGGCTTGTGTACGGCGGTGGCCACACCACGGGCAGCAGTCTTGGCCGACGGACTAAATTACACGAGTAAAGTAGGAATAATATCCTGCTTAACTGGAAATGTCCATCCCCAGTACACAAACGTCTGGGAAGGTGAACAAGGCGAATGAATCTGCAGAGAAGTACAGTTAAACCTCGATTAACCGTCACATGTTAAACCGACAGTTTCTGTTATCTGTCACTGCCTAAAAATGTATAATGTATGCGTGGAGAATCACAAACAAACAGACATCTTTAAAATTGTCCATAGATGACTATTACACCCTACTGTATAAAGTTGGAAGTGACTGTATTATATGATGGCGAAAGTGACTAATTTTCGGTGGTGGAGCAATTGAGCTCACATTTGATGATATCATGACTGTCAAAGAATTTTGGAAGAGATACAACATAAAGGACGCTATTTTCAATGTCGCCACTGCTTGTGCTGACCTTACTGTTTTTAACCTAAAGAAAGGGTGGAATGAACTCTTGTCTGAATCTGTTGACGAAACTGTAGGAACTGAGACTGTTAGTGCTGATGAAATTGTGCAACTGTACAACAATGTAGGACTAAGCAGTGAAAACATTACGCCAGAAGAAGTAACAGACTGGCTGGATTGTGACAAAATTGATAGAGGCTTTGAAATTTTGAACGATGATGAAATTGTTTCTAGTGTGACTACCATTGAAGAAGAAAATAAAAATGATAACGATGAAGGATCAGTTTTTAACCAAAAACATACACTAGCCACTCAGAAGCAGAAACATTATTATTAAAGTGCATCGACTGGTTTGAAATGCAAGAGGGGGCAAATGCAACACAGAACCTACTTCTGCGTAAGATACGGAACATCGGCTGCGCAGAAAGCTAGAGCTTCAAAGATACAGAAGGAAATGACAGATTTTTTTAAAGTTTATAATATTACAGTTCAGTTCTGTTCAGTCGCGGTTCTAACATCACAGCGACAGGTCGTCTCCATTAAGCTCCGTTCCTGTGCCAGTGAATATCACATAAAATGTTCCTCACTGTCCCATGTGAAAAGTTTGAAAGACAGGAGTCTCGACAAACAACAGCCCGCTCAGGCACACTGTGCATATAATGCCGCCACCAGAATGTCACCACAAAAGTCCTCCACTCAACATTCATCCTTGATGGAAGTGGCAGTCACTTTCCCAACCAGATGTTCATCTACAAAGTCTCGATGTTTCTAGATGTTGGTGTTCCGTTTCTAGATGTTTTCTAACCAGCCACGCCATTTTTTCTCCGAAATGTAGATCACTCAACAAAACAACCTCGAACCGATGTAAAAGAAACATTTCAATGTACATAATGTCTTGCCAGAATGCCAACACAAATGTCCTCTACGAAAATACAGTTCATCATCGATGGAAACGGCAGTCATTAGAAAACAAGGGGGAAAAAGGATGGGGGTTGGGGGGGGGGGGGGTCACTTCTGCGTCACAAGCCGCCATGCATGCAGATATTTCTAGATGTTGTTGCTCCGTTTCTAGATGTTTTCTATCCAGCTACGCCATTTTCCAAGCATGCAGTTCACGTCACACACCTCGGACAGATGTAAACAACATTTCACTATACATAATGCCGTCTCCAGAATGCCAAAACAACAGTCCTCCACGAAACACAGTTCATCGTCAAAGCAAGCGGCAGTCAACCAGAAGACCAGCAGCCACACATTTCTGCATTAGGCACACAAACCGGTCAATTCTGGGACATAGCCAGCCGCCATTGCTCTGAACATGCAGTTCACGCTCCACAAACTCGGGCAGATTTAAAAGCATTTCACACGAAATTCACAGCTCACAGCGTCGCGCCACGCACTCACTCAGTAGCAGGGCAACTTAACCATAAACTACCAGTCCAACATGAGGACAATGCGAATGCAAACGGTGGCCACGAGCATAAACACTACAGAGGCCTTAATCGTTTCACTGCCTATCCTCCATGTTCGTGACCGGAAGGCCACATTTCTGTACATTATTACTTTTATTATGAAGTTAATATTCACCGTTCTGTAAAATTAAATACAATATGCATGTATTATTCTCCTTTAAACGATTTTATTTTCATTTTCGTCTCAATCCCGCAGTGAAATCACGTTACTGTACATATGTATAAAGGATATTTCTGTTATCCCTCTATTCGGTTATCCTTCACAGCCCTGATCCTGACGGTGACGGTTTATAGAAGTTTTACTGTATATCTGATGGCTTGGCCACGTGTTATAGACGAGACAAGAATACGGAGCAGATCCATGACTCTAGTAATCGTGCGAGATGGCGAAACATGATCGGCATGACGCATGATAATGATTACAGAATGTCGCTTTCATCATGGCCTGCCAGGAAGACTCTCGATCTGTCATCAGTTCCCTGCCTCATGCACCTCCATATCTATAGTATAGTTTCTTTAATGCCTTGATCCACCTTCAGTTTAGCCAACCCTTGCTTCTTCTTCCGCAACCACGCCTCCCATTACTGTTCTTTCTTAGCTACTGTGACGTTCATGTGGCCAAAGTACGAGGTGGGGGGGGGGGGGGGGGGGGGTATCAAATGAACATCTTAAATGTTTTTTTAATGTTTGTGTGTGTGAATATATTCTGAAAAAAAGGTACGGAACAAATGATGCAACTACCATTGCGTTCAATGCAAGTCCTCCAGCGCCGATAACGTGTTTGGATTCCTGTAGAAAAAAAATTATCTGGCGTCACTACTCGACGTGCCTGACCCTGATCGTGAACAGTCTGTCACAGACGTGACATGGTTTTGAAACTTCCTACTTGCTGGACTGAGAAGCATGTGTCTCCATACTGGACCTTCATTCGCCGATGAATTTCTATAGGCTTCACCCATTCAGTGATCAAAAAACGAATAACAGAATGCTGCTCCTCTTTGGTGCATGTCATATGTTGTGCGGCGATCTTTAAACTGTCCTTATGACGTCATCGTGTCCGTCTACACAATGATGTTACGTGCTTAATACTCTTGACATCCTTGATAACAATATTGACAGGTTTCACGACAATGGCAGAGTTATTGTAATTTCTGTGACACTTTTAAGGTTTTCATTTGAAGCCCCATTGTATTTATATTTCATATATATATATATAATATATATATATATATATATATATATATATATATATATATATATATATATATATATATATATATATATATATATATATATATATATTAGCCACTGTCCTGTAATTATTGTAAAATATTCTTCACAAGAGTTGCCACAACTCGACCAAACATCTCACATCCAATCGATATGATTGGTAAACATGTCGTGGGTCTCACCAAACGATGTCCGTTAATGTTCTCGCCGGTCCTGTTATGAGTCTCTGCAGGGCTTTAGCACGATGCAGGAAAAATCAATAGATCATGTAGCTGACATAAGACAGCATTCAAACAGCTAATTCATGACACTTCACCAGCATTCACAGTTTTATTTGTGACAGTCCATGCGTGGTGTCTATTCTCAGAAACATTGCAGACAGTTAATGGACAGGGCGTGAATCTGTTCTGTTTACTAATCCACACTGTGGTCTGTCCTGTGGAGAATTTCTCTCCCATAACAGTCCTTGTAAATGTTACTCGATCGTAAACTCTAGCGACATCAAAAAGAGAATAGGAATTGCCAAACATTCTTTCAAAGTCTTGATATCAGTAGTAACATCCAGAGAGATTAATAACGCTTTAAATATTACAGTTTTCAAATGTTATGTATATTCAACACTACGCAGAAACGACGCAGAAACCTGCACGATGAAAAACTAATTAGAAAGTCGAATAGATGTCCTGAAGATGTGGGTATACAGACGAATGTGTCGTATTTAATGGAAACAAAAACAATTAAATACAGCGGTTCTAGTAAACATGAGAATGACAAGAGAATTGATGAAAGAAATAAAACAGAGGCAAGTGAAATATTTTGACCACGTTAAAAGACATAACACTAGGATAAAAACCAAACTAGAGGGTAAGGTTCTAGGCAAACGAGCAAGAAGTAGACGACGGTACAAGTAGGGAGATAACATCAAGAGATTGGCGAGCGTCAATCTGACAGAGTGTACAGTCAGGGCAAGAGTCAGACACTGTTGGAGATCAATTGTAGCCAACTTTCACTGGAGAGATGGCACCTGATTGAATGATCGTAAGCCAGATATCATGCCTTTATTGCTGTATGTAATGTGTAACTTATGTATATATATCACGTCACATCTTCAACCCATCAACGTTTTGTCTTTCTCTTTTTTTTTCCGCCTCCCCAGTACACTTACCTCCATAATGATATTGTCTAGATTTTCATTTCTTTTTATATGTCGAAATTATTTCATTTTCTCATGTCTAATTGCTTTAGTAGTCAATCTTATTGAATAGTAATTTATTGCTGGGCAGATCTGTTTATTCTCCTTTTCTTTCCAATGAATTGTTAATACTCTTCTGTATCTTGTGTATTCAACGTAGGTGTTTTCAGCAGATTTGTTAAATATCTAAGTTACCCATTCATATGTTGCTAACGGAAATATGCATGCTCTTCTTACACTTATTTTTGCATGTTCCCTCTTTTCCAGTCCATGAAGATTTTTATTGCTTTTGTTCTTGCAGAGCAATGTCTGCTAGTCTTTTAACTGATTCAGTGCCAAAAGAAAAGTTGGTTTGGACCAAACATGGTGCACAATCAAATGTGTAAACAGTATAAAGTAAATTCATCTGAGCATTAAAATTGCTGAAGATACTGTGAAACGAAACAAATAACACGATGACTCTAGTATGGCGATGTACCGCCCAGCTGTCAAAATGAGAGGTCACATGGGGCGATATATTATCCTTCGACAATTAATACTTGAATGTGCGGCCCTTACATGTCCATCACCTATCGGCACTGATCCTGGGTATTCAAAACTGCTCACTTTCTGTATTTGCTCTCCTTCGATAAATACATTTCGTGCGATATTTGCTGTTTTCGGTTGTCATTTTGTTTGCGTGTTGTTTTCTTGAGATATCATTTTTGTTTTGTCAAAACAATTTATTCCGGTAGTGAATTTAAACACAAAAGCCATTAACAATTTCTTGCACGATTTCTAGCCTTGTATGTGTCCCTGCACCTCGTCAGGTGCACACTACATTGTTTTTTTTTTTTTTTTTAGCACACGCGTTTGTTCTCTTTGAACAAACATACTTGCTATTACTTCAAGTGCACTGGACTAATGTTTGGGAGTGGATTAGCTTTCCCTATTACAAGCGACCCACTGCGAATACTGAGGTATTTGTAATTTACATCCACAAGTCAAGGACGAGAAATCAACATTTTAGTCCAACTGACCGGTGTAGAGGTTGAACCCACTACCTTATCATCAGCACACCGGAAGTTTAAGAGCAAGCGCTGTTATCATTTTGACCATGCTGACTCCCTGGTGCATATTGCATACTCTTGTGGACCATTTAGTCCCACAATGTACCTTTCGACCTATAGTGGTCCACAAAGGCCCACTGACAGTGTTAGAGGACAATGATTTGAGTTTGGTTGACCGTCTCTGCATCCTAGTCAGGTCAAGTGCATATAAATCTACACTTTGATCTTAGCCACAAGGCCGAGAAGGAATAGAGGTACATATGAAATACTAAATACATAGTCACTGATATTGTTCGAATGTGGAGTATTTTTGTTTGTGACTTTGTTTTTGCACTGATCTATTTAGTTTCTCAATTACCATGTGTGTTGTTAATAATAATAATATGTCGTATACATATCGAAATTCTGGTACTTCTGTTCTTCCGATTACAAATGAATTATATTGTATCTTGTTAATATTTTCCATAACATTTCAATTTCATATGCGAGTTATACTGTTAATTATCATTGTTAAATATCTAGTAAAGGGCCATCATTCTATCACTATTAAACGTGTAACAACGGGGTATCATACTTTCACTAGTAAACGTCTAATAACGGATTATTATGCTTTCACTAGTAAGCGTCTAGTAAAGCTATCATCGTTTAACTGTTAAATGTCCGGAAAAAGACTATCATCTTATCACTAGTAAACGTTTATTAACGGATTATCATCCGTTCTCTAGTAAACGAATATTAACGGATTATCACCCTTTCACTAGTAGACGTCTAGTAATAGTATCATCGTTTAACTACTAAATGTCAATTAAAGGACTATCTTATTTTCACTCCTAGTAAAGGACTATCATTGTATTACTATCGGATTCCATAACGGAGACACAGTGAAGACTATTAACACATCCCACTTGGTGAAGATTACTGACAATGTGAAGTCACGTAATGTAACTGTCAAAGGAACTAGGGGAATCCTAGAGCACAATTTGTGTCACCTGCCAGTTGACATTTCATTTCAGTTCATCCACAAAACATCTGAAGTGGAGAAGTGGTTTAGCAAACGCAAAGAGATGGTTTCAGTTAACACCGTGTGCTCTCATGTCCAGAACATGATTATATGAGTCACTGTGGGATTTATGTACAAGATGCAGGCCGTGTGTTCTCACTTCCTCATCAGCGTGGTGTTCTCTAATGTCACCAAAACTTCCTTGGTGAGAAGTACATACTCCATGTGGAAATGTTGAAATGACTCTCATTCAAGCCATCTGGCAACAAGGATAAGTTCATTCTGGAGGGAAATGACAATGAATTGGTTTCAAGATCAGATGCTCTTATCCAGAAGTCCACAGCTGTGATATGTATATGTATATTCTGGGATAGTTAGCTAGCTGCATATTCTTTACAGAACGTAGCAACCAACTCCAGCAATTTTTGGCTGTTTTTGATTCCTGTGCAAATGCGTTCAGTAGTTTGCCATTGCTTTCTGAACGACCGGCACTCATACCAGTGTAGGTAAATCAACGCTAGGCGTTGCATTCGTAATTCCTTCACCACAGAGAAGGGATAGATTTTGATAACATAAAGCTGTTTGAATGTGAAGAAACAAAATAATTGTATAACAATTAAACACCTAGTAACGGGTTGGCTAATAGTTGTGAAGGCCAATGTGTTGTATGTGTAGATGCCAAGTAGGAGGCTATCCTCAGGTACGGTTAAAGCACTTAAGAACTTACAAGTCCAGATGCAATAATCAGTTGAACACAGTGCAGGATTTACGTATAAGCTACATAAGCTATAGCTTGGGGCCCCCAAGAAAGTGGGGGTCCCAAAAAATATTGTCCGAGTGAGCAATTGTCATATATGTATACTTAAATATACTGCAGCATTATTAGTCCCAATGCTGCACGTCTAGTTTAATATAATTCCTTAATCCTTATAACATGTTTCAAGAGATTAGATAATAAGCCTTTGTAAATTGTGCCTTTTAAAAGAACTTTTGTTTCTTTTTACCAGAGTTTGCATTTTTAAGTTTGTTATGAATAAAAATGATTTTAAGTTAAAGATTTATTATTTCACTATCAATATACTTCTTAATTGTATTTCAGTTTAACCCTCTAGGTATCCGAAAATCATATTTGTCACTGACATAGAATATCTGGACTTATAAAAGGCCCCATATTTCAAATAGCTTACGGCCTTATCAAGTCTAAATCCGGCCCTGGTTGAACAGACATTTCTTCCCACTGCATTTAATTCTGCGGTTGGAAACGTCCATGCATAAGTGCATACGCGTAAGCATACATGAACACATACATATATTCTTTCATCTATAGACACATAACACGCATAGACACACGCGTACACACAAACATACATGCAGAAACACGTACACGCTCCTACCCATCCATCAAGACAGTCGGATTGCGCGCCTGCATGCATGCATGCAAATACACCTTCAAATAAATTCAATATACTTTCAAGTATGCATGTATTTAGGTCCTTAGACAGACAAACAGTCAGACACATAGACATACCGTCAATCAGAAAGATGATGAGAAAGAAGATTAATGTCCAGGATGTACAGACAAGTGACTTGATCTTTGTGTTGACAACGTTCATCATGTGATGTCGAGTTATAGACGAGTTACCCTTGCACTATCATAACTTGCTGGTGTTGGATCTGCCTGGATGTCTAAACATCCCCTCCAAGGGAAAGACAATATAATATGGTTTAAATAGATACGAGCATATTAAGATAAAAAAATAATTCTTTGACAGTTTGTGATTTATTGACAAGTTTACGTTCAATAGTTTGCCTTTGCTTTTTGCACGATTGGCACTCATACCATTTTATAAAAACCAACGCAAGGCGGTCTGCTGCCAAATTCCCACAGATGTCTTTCGAACGTGGTATGCAGGATTAGGAACTGCGTCCGTAACTCCTTCGACACGGAGCCGACTGAATTAAAGCCTGGTTAAATCCTAACGTACCTTTCGCCAGATATGAAGTTTCAGTACCAGCCTTGCACCCCCGCGGGATTATGTGCTTGTGAAGGGGAAGGAGGCCTCCGAATCACGGTCTCTGTGAAGATGTTATTTTGGCACTGGGTGGGGAGAAAAGTCTTCACACCAATTTCGCTGCGATAAGCCTATGTATAACTAACTTCATTGTCATTACAAATGTAGTAACTAGAATTACAAGTTGGAGGGGAATCACGGGTAATCACAATTGCAGCGAGGAAAAGAGTGTTGAAGTGCTACATAGAGCCTGTACTTTTGTATGGATGTAAAACATGGACAGTGAGCAGACAGGCTGACAAACATTTAGTGGCAGTGGAAATGTGGTTTCTGATGACAATGCAAAGAATACCATGTGCTGACAGAAAAACGAACGAGCATGCCCTACAAGAGGTAAATGAAAGCTGCAAACTGATTACATAAATTAGATGTAGGCAGTCACATTTTTTGGGCACTTTATGAGAAGAAATAAACTAGATAACTTGGTGACAGCTGGCGAGATTAGGGCAAAAGAAGAAGGGGGAGGCAGAGAAGTAAATATCCGAATGGCTTGACGACATTGCATAGTCGGGACAAGAACACATAGGTGATCCACGACTCTGTTGATAGTGTAAGATGGCGAAACATGACCGTCCACGCTTACCGGCGTGGTGCATGATGAGGATGGTGATGATGATGATGAATCACAGGTCTTCAGATAATGATGACATGATACATCTTGATCGCTTGATGAAGAAGGCAGAAACGATGACGGTTAACAACTAAATATGCACGGATCATGAACAGTTAAAAAGATAGTTGCATATCCTTTACAGGAAGTTGCAGTCAACACCAGTATTTGTTTGCTATTGTGATCTCTTTGCAAGTTTACGTTCAGTAGTTTGCTACTGCTTTCTGAACGATCAGCACCCATACCATTACGCAAGAAACGTTTCGAACGCGGGTATGCGGGATCATGAACTGCGTTCGTAAATCCTTGGCCACGGAGCCAGCATTATCATGAGCAAATGTAACAAAATATTGGGAAAGCGGACTCGTTGTCGTAATGGCCAGGACGCTGCGTTGACAATGGTATAAACGCGATCCGAGGATTCGAAATCAGCTCTCCACGGTTCACTACGGGAGGTACCGACTAGCCACGTATTCTCCCGTGCACACAAGCACACAAAGTGTGATGGTTCTAACCCTTCATATGCCCACAGCTGGTGAACAGAAAGTTTGATCAACTAAATACACCTAAAGGTTCGAATCATTTGGACCAACGTTTACTTTCAAACGAAGAAAAATAAATGAATGCATAATCACTTAGTTGACAAAAGAACTATCACATTACCAACAACAGTGATCCTAGCGTGACGTCAAAACAAACATATACTTTTATGTGTTGTCGTTTCATGGGCATTATGAAAATAAATATGTCAGCACAGTTAGCCTCTAGAAGTGACCCCTTGATTGTAAAAGTGTTAATTACCCGTTTACATGAATTGGGACGTATTGGGTATATTGGTGCAAGTCCCATATTTTAATAGGCCAATCGACAAGCGATGGATGAGGTGGTTATATCACGCAAGCCGCCTTTACATATTTTGGTACTCTGTTTAGACAGTGCCGGCTTCCTGGTCTAGAGGTTAGCAATTTTTCTCCGTAATCTCATATACTCACGTAAGTATCGTGACGACGCTGAGAATCAGCAGTGGTTCGAATCGCGTCGGTAACTTACGGGGTATGTGAGCCGGCCAATCAGAAAGCAATGGCAAACTACTGAGCGTAATCTTGCCAAGAAATCAACAATCAGCTGAAAGATGCTGACGTTGGCAGCGATGTCCTGTAAAGATTATGCAAACAATTTAAATTTAAATTTAGACAGTTGTGACCTAGAAGCCTAGGATACATTTTTAAAATGTGTATCGATGGGGATTTGAGAACACATGAACACTGGCAAGATGTCGATGTTTATGATAATGATGATGATGATGCTGATGCTGATGATGATGATGATGATGATGATGATGATGATGGCTACATTAAGTGTTCATTCATATGTTGGCGTTGCGGAGAAGAGGCCACGACTGCGATTCGCAATCCCGCTTACTGCGTTCAAAACACAGCTACAGGCGATTTGGAAGCAGACTGCCTTGCTTTTGTTTCATACAATGGTATGAGCATCGATCGTTCAGAACGCAAATGGCAAACTACTGAACGTAAACTTGCCTAGTAAATCAAAAACTGTCGCAAACATGCAGGGTTGACAGCGGCGTCCTGTAAAGGACATGCAACTAATATAGGTGGGCGGTTAATCAGGCCATCTAAGTATACTGACACATATAGTCACACATTTGAGCACCCAATAGAATAAATCCACCTAGGCGCCGCTGATACGTTCAGTATTAACACCAACAACATTTGTACTCACGTGAAAACTAACGTATGGTAAAATTGATGCTAACCCTAACTAGCAGTTTGTGATTCCAAGCAACCTGAACACTGGCCCACGAATAAATTGCGTCTTTTACTTTATTCCACTCCGTCTAGCCACTCTGTAGTCTTTTGTTGGTGATACACTTCGATCTCTCAGATGAGGGGCATCGATTTCTGATCACTTCAAGGATTTCGATCGTGGACAAGAACATTAACTCATGGTGTCCCAGACTGATGTTATTTCAGTCCGTTCGATTCTAAGCTGACATTCATCATTCTGTGACTTGCCCTGCGCCGAACTGTACCGCTGTGACGTTCTTCCGAAACTAGCGCTCTATCATACGGGCTGTTGGCGTAATGGTTAGAACTCTGCGCTGACAATGGTATGAACACGATCTGAGAATTCGAAGTCAGCTCTCCACGTTCACTACGAAAGTGTCTCTTATCATACACCATAAAAGCGAGCGCGTTAGAGAAGTTGATCAGCGAACTGCGTTGGTAACGACATGATCATGGTGGACGCTGGTTGGACGCCTGGGTTCGTAGCTTGCCAACATGAGGGGAAGATTGGCCACCTATTCCTCCCTGCTCTCTGCCTACAAGATGTGATGGCTCTATCACATGACAGATCCATAGCAGGAAATTGCTTCGGGACAAATGTATTTTTAATACGCCAGAAGTCTTGCCTCTGTTGATGTCATATGTACATTATCCATTGCAACTTGAATCAGTATACATTGTTGTCTTCCTCATCTCAGCCTCATCTTTTTACCTTCCTCCATAGCTGTCCATTTTCAGACAATCATGTCTTTTTAACATGCCCACAATTTTTCTTCAGTTGTATATGTCGTAGTAACCAATCTTGTTCGCTGTTGAGTTCTTGTTTGATAGATCTGTCTTTTTTCTCATTCGTCCTATTAAACGTATTACTCTTGTGTAATACTTTTATCGAAAAACGCGTATATGCTTTTCAGCGGATGTTTTAGGTGTCCGAGTTTCTCTCACGTGTGTAGTCCCGGGAAATGCACATGCTCTCGGTACTCTGATTTGTTTGTTATCTTGTGTCAAAAACCATAATGGTTTTCTTCGCTGTAGTGTTTGTACAGCAATGTTTTTTTCTTCTGGTAAGGTTCATGTGTCCTTCTGTGATGCTGTCCAAATAAGGTGTAGGTGAGTGATAGACTTGAATAATAAAGACACAAGCAAAAATTTCCCAGTTTATTCCTTGGCACATATTTCACGCTGCAGATGGCAGACATCATAAACTAAAGCAACACTATATATCCTTCAAGCTGAAATATACAACAACAACAACACACACACACACGCAAGCACGCACACACGCACACACTCACACACGCACCCACGCACGCACACACACACACACACACACATATATATATATATATATATATATATATATATATATATATATATATATATATATATATATATATATATTTCATATCCTTTACAGGACATCGCTGCAACACCAGCATCTTTCAGCTGTATGTTGATTTCTTGGCAAGATTACGCTCAGTAGTTTGCCATTGCTTTCTGAGCGGCCGGCTCACATACCCCGTAAGTTACCGATGCGATTCGAACCACTGCTGATTCTCACCGTCATCACGTTACCGACGAGAGTATACGAGATTACGGAGAAAATTCATAACCTCTAAGCCACGAAGCCGGCATATATATATATATATATATATATATATATATATATATATATATATATATATATATATATGTGTGTGTGTGTGTGTGTGTGCGTACGCGTGCGTGCGTGCGTGCGTGCGTGTGTGTGTGTGTGTGTGTGTGTGTGTGTGTGTGTGTGTTGTATATTTCAGCTTGAAGGATTTATCGTGTTGCTTTAGTTTATGATGTGTGCCATCTGCAGCGTGCAGATAGAGCGAAATATATGCCAAGGAATAAATTGGGAAATTTTTGCTTGTGTCTTTATTATTCAAGTATATATCAATCAATCAATGAATCAATCAATCAATCATGTGCCATGCCGGAAAGCGTGTGCGGTCATGACTCGCCATTTCACTCGATCACCAGTGTCGTGGATCAGCTCAGTGTTCCTGTCTCGTCCATGCCATGTGGCCAAGCCATCCAGGTATTTTCCTCTCGGTCTTCCTCTTGGTCTGTTCCCTTCGATCTTACCAGTTGTGATATATATATATATATATATATATATATATATATATATATATATATATATATATATATATATATATATATATATATATATATATATATATATATATATATTCCCGCAATAATACAAATTGGCTACAGCGGAATGTAAACCTATGTTTTTTTTATTTACATACATTTGGCTTGGGCATATGAATAGCAACTGCCTCGGTTGATCTTAATATTTGTCCGTTTCGTGTGTTCTGCAACACACGGAACGCATTATCTCTATCAGTTACTGCTTGATTTCTCTCCTCTCTCATGCCTGTCTGCTATACCGAGTAAACTTCACTACTTCTTCAATTCTTTGAACTTCAATTTTCGCGTTGAAAACTTCCATGATTATCACAATATTTATGTTCTTTTAACCGTTTCTAATGCCTCTTGTAAACTTCCCAAGCGTTATCGTCTTCTGATGTAGTTGTTGATGCATTGACTTGTATAATTGCAATGTTCATATTCTTGTTTCAATCCAAGGGCAGAGAAATCGATCACTAACAGGATTGCGAAATGCTGAAGAGACGTTCTTTATCATGAGGAAACCAACTAAGTTTTGTCTTTCTGTTTCTTCCCCTGAATATGTAAATGTGCCTCCTGTTTGGGTAACAGCGGTGACCTTGTCCTGCTTAATGTGTTCTGCAATTCCTAGAATAGCAGATATATTTCTGGCTAATTCTGTACTAATCTTGATAAGTTTCCTCTGACATAGAATTCACACATTCAGTTATCTCATCCTCATTTTCTTCTTTGGTCCAAATGCAGGGATTTCCATAGCTGTAGAGTCAGGCTTAGTGTCATAATTTCTACTACTCTTACTTGCCTTGTTGTCGTTTCGTATTGTTTCCACGGCTAGCGTACATGATCTGTCTGGCCCTGTTATCTCATAATCTGATCTTTGTGATTCTTTGTCGGCTGCTATGTTGAGCGTCTTGGAATGAATAATGTGACATTTTATCCTGCTTGCGTCAATGTGGATGAAAATACTAACTCTATGGGGCAGAAAATTTGTAAATAAAATGATGGAGTGGGATAGAGAAAGTTGACCAATCGTATCTAGAAATACAAGTAAACAAGGTATTCCTTTTCGTGTCAAAAGGCTATCTGGCATATGGTGCTAGCCCCATATTATTAGACCAATCGACAGTCGATGGGTTATGTGGTCAGTATCACGTCGGTGGCCATTACTTTCTATGAAATGTTCTGATGCCCATTTTTAGACTGGATACATATGGAAACCCAGGTCAATGGAAATAATCCTCGCCTCGAATAGGATTTAAACACATGACCTGGGGATCGGGAGGTAAGTATGCTGGCTACTACGCTTAGGTGGCTCTTCTATCATGTAAAAAGCAAACTAACAAACACAGTGACTTGGTTTTGCACAATAAGTTTAGCACGCCTTGCAAACATCCCTGAACAGTTCAGCCTTACGTTGCAGTAAACAGAATTACGAGAGTTAGTGCAATCGTTTGTATTTCAGGAAGTGTATTAATAACCAATCGATCATTTCTCAAGTATTAAACTGGCGCTTTTATATAAACAAGTAAGATAATAAAACTCGTGTTTTCCAAACCTACCTTTGTTGTTATTGATTCATTGATTTTTTCCATCTTCTGTGATGTTGGCGATTTGTGGTGTTGATTATTTGCTGTATTGATTTATGGGCTCAGCTTGCATCTGAATTAAAGGGCTGACGTCTGTGATCGATACAGTAGTTCTTTTGTTGCACAGTGAAATAGCACTTGAACAGTTAGTTATACAAGCGCCTTATAGAGTACTAATGGTTGAAAATACTTTCAAAACAAGCTTTTAGCTAATTACACTTTAGTATGAAACCTAAATTGATTTGTCATGGGTCCTGTACTTTTATTGTAAAGTTCACCTATTTGGTCATATTATGCTGGTTTCATTTTTCTCATTTGCGCCTTCCTTATTATTATTTTCAACCTCAACGTATAGAAGGCTAACAAGATAGTTTTGGTGTGCACTGTTTTCACGAGTGAGGTTTTGTTTTTTGCTTGTGGTACTTCCTTGATTGCCTCTTACTGGTTCCACTTATTTATATGCCAATGTGGTATGGAGATAGTCTTCTAACATGATCGAGCCATATGATTCTATATTTTTGTATTGTGTTTATAAAATAATATAAGTATTCTTTACAGATATGTCTTCTCTATTGTTACAATGATCTCTTCATTTCGCATCTCTGTCGTTACGATTCTTACTTTATCTTTCTCTCTGCTGTTGTAATTATTTCTTTATCTCCCACCTGTGTCGTTTCAATTCGTCCTTTATTTTACACCTGTGTCAGTTGCAATTCTTCTTCCCTTATCTCTCATGTTTCTTTACAGCTTTTTAGGAAATCTCTTGCTGCTGTTATCCGATTTGACACTTGCAATATAATGCCGTCATAAACATGTTGTCATTTATTCACCCTGCAAGTGTGTAAAGACCTAGGTAAAATGCTTTGTTTTATTTTGAAAAAGTAATTAACCAACGTCCACATTTTAGTATACCAAACTGTCTTAAAATGTGTTTCTTTTCATCGTTAAAATATGCGTAACATTATTGGAACTGCGGTAAAGCTGTGGAAATGTAAATAGTATAACGTAAAATAACACACAGTAATCCAATGCCGCCCATCGGGCGCTGGAGCGCAAATTATTCCTCCCCACGCCGCTTGACGGCAGAAGTAGAAGATGATGATGATGATGATGATGATTATGATGAATGCAGCTTTACAGAATAGAATAGCGAAGCATACAGGACGTAGCAGCAAAGTCATGTATTTTGTGTAATTCTGTTCTGTAATTCTCCATTACTTTGTGTTATTTTATATTGTTTCTTTTCATAGTGTGCTTTGATATATATTGGGATATTAATGGTAAAAGGAAAAACCAACACAATAGTTGCAAGTAAGTAATTGTGGTTTAGGAAAGCTCAACCTATGTGGAGACATTCTTCTAGAGTAGGTGAAAGATCGTAATATGATTGTAGGAAACACCTTACATCACAACATCGAAGGGGTTTCTGTACATCGTAGAGTCCTGACAATAATATCAGAAACCAGATTGATTACAGCCTCATCAGCAGAAGATTTAGAAATTTTTTGTAAGTTGCAAACGCTTGTATCAAATGCAGACAGGCTACACCGGTGAATATTGAGTAGGTTAAAGCTTCATGCTTGTAAAGTTATATACGGTCGAATGTAAACCAAGAAACATTAAATTAGGTGAGTCGGCGTTGGAGAATAAGAAGGATATAAAAGAAAGTTCAACTTACAGATAATGAATAGAATTGTTATATTGCATCATTTAGGAATTATAATTCCAGATGTTAATAATTAATGGAAATATTGACAAATTCCTTCAACCAGACTGCAATTACAACAATCCACAATTTGAAGAATATAATATGAAAGATTACCACCTTGAAGACTAAAATTCGGAAGAGACTTAATCCAGGTGAAATCCACCAAAACTACAGACAACATCACACCTAGAAAGACCAATGACTTAGAAGAATATTGGGCACTCCTCCAAATAACAGACCCAAATTATTTAGTGTACAAAGTATCTCTTAGAGGGCCTCACTAGGTGATGTTGTCGATCACTGCCGGTTCAGTGTGTCACGGACTGCTAGACTGATCGATTCTTCTTCTTCTTCAGCATTCCGAGCCATTGAGGTTCTTTGCTGCAAATACAATCTGTCTCCATTCGTCTCTCTGGTGGACCTTCTCTTGCCAGTCGTTGATTCCAAGTGCTTGTAGGTCTGTATGTATATTATCTTTCCACCGCCTTCTTGGTCTACCTCGGGGTCTACGGTCATTTATTTCCTGAGTGTAAGCGAGTTTTGTTTCCCTATTATCTTCCATTCTTTCTATATGCCCCAGCCATTGTAGTCTATTAGCCTTCATGATACCAGTGATTAGCGGGGACTTAAACAAATCATAAATGTCTTTGTTACTTCTTCTTTTCCACTCTCCACTTTGTGTATCCCTAATGGGTCCAAAGATGCGTCTTAAAATTTTGTTCTCAAGGTTTGTAACAAGGCTTCGTCTCCTTTCGTTGTACTCCAGGTTTCAGAGCCATACAGCACAACTGGTCTGATCAGTGTTTTGTATATTGTGATTTTGGTGACTGATCGATGGATGCAATAAATGTTTCCTGGGCCCAGAGGGTCCTCACTGTCGTCGGAGTGTATATCTATATCTTGTACGTACGTATTTCCACATAAAACTGATAGATATACACCCCGACGACAGTGAGGGCCCTCAGGGCCCAAACACATTTATTGCATCCATCGATCAGTCTAGCTGTCCGGCACACACTCAATAACTGTACATATCGCCCCTGATCAAGCGTAATCACATAATGAGGCCCTGTAAGGGATGGTTTTTACAAGAAATAATTTGGGTTCGTTATTCGGAGGAGTGCCGAATATTGAATGGAGCAGATCACCGGACTGCTGAATACAATATATGATAATGGACACATACCTCCTGATTTATGTAAATCAATGTTTATTGCCCAAATTCGATATATTTTAAAAATTAATCTTATCTATCAGGTCGACCCAAGCTAAAATGGCTACCAGGAAATGTCATGGTAAGTAAAGGCGACAGGTGTGATACCGATCCACATCACCCAGCGAGTGCCAATTGGTCTATATCAATGGTTCTCAATTGGTGGGGAATTCCCCCCCCCCCTCGGGGGGGGGGGGGAATTTTGGGGTTTCCAGGGGGGGGGGGGGATGAGGACCACAGATTGGCATTTTCAAGGCCACACAAAACGCGGTCGGGAGATTAAGCGTACTCGTGACGCTAAATTCCCCGATTATTTCAAGATCGCGTTAATACAAGAACCGAATACTTGATATTGTTTTCCCTCCATAATTTACAGTTCTGTGCTTCTAGCCATTCTGAGATTTGTTCTATAACGTAAGTAGACCCGCAAATCACGTTTTATGCAGACGCCTAGAGGTGTCCTAGTATGTTATTAAATTTAGCTTCGATGAAGATCGCATGTTGAAATGTGATATTTCAAAAGCAGGAAATAGCCATTTCCTTGTCATACTACAACGATGACTAATATCGTTATGGAATATTCACAGCGATTTGAATGCTAATGAATACATGTTTGCATTCGGCATCCATTGTAGTATTTATGTGTAATTTTTCATCACTCTACACGGGACTTTAGTTTTGGGTGACTTGTCATCATGACCTCACTCAGATCTACGAAGGACCGATAGACAGGCCATGCAAGCTGACGTCATCACAGCATGGCGTGGTCTGTGTGTGTGTGTGTGTGTGTGTGTGTGTGTGTGTGTGTGTGTGTGTGGTGTATATAATATATGTGTGTTTGAATGCATATACGTGTGTGGATATGTGTTTGTGTGTATGTGTGTGTGTATGTGGGTGTCCGTGTATGTGTGTGTGTATATATATATATATATATATATATATATATATATATTATATATATATATATATATATATATATATATATATATGTGTGTGTGTGTGTGTGTGTGTATGTGTGTGTGTGAGGGTGTGTGTATACATGTGCGTGGGTGTTTATGTTTGTTGATCTTGACTTCTTCGTCTTATATTTTACAGAATCTGAAGCCCATGATGATTTTCAAAAGAAAGAAAGAAAGAAAGAAAGAAAGAAAGAAAGAAAGAAAGAAAGAAAGAAAGAAAGAAAGAAAGAAAGAAAGAAAGAAAGAAAGTATGATCTTTCATATTTGCAATATGGATTCACAAATATCGTCATCAACGAATAAGAACGACCTCAGTGTGTTATTTGTAGTAACAGTTTGTCAAATGATTCTATGAAACCGACATAGTTGAGGAAACATGTGTTGAATGTTCATTCTCAACACAGGGAGAAGGACAACCCATATTTTTAACGTCTTGGAAATACTGTCAAAAGGATGAGACTGGATTTAACAGGGGCATTCCAAGAAACAAACCAAAACGTTACCGAAGCTTCCTATGTCGTAGCACTGGAGATAGCGAAGCAGAAAAACAAAACACATACAGTCGTGAAAACTTTGATCAAACCTTGTTGTCTCAGAATGGTGGAAATTGTGTTGGGAAATGAATCAGAGAAAAAAAAACCTTGCAGCGGTTTCACTATCAAACGACACTGTTCAAAGGAGGATAAGTGATATTGCCAGTGACATCAAGATCAAGTTGTGCATGAGATCAAGTCTGCAGATATTCAATTCAAATTGATGAATCGACTGATGTGGCATCGTGTTCTCATTTGATAGTGTTTGCAAGGTTTGTGCATTCAGGATCATTTAAAAAAGAACTTTTTTTAATTCTCCTCTTGAAATAACTACCAAGGCCTCTGATATTTTGGAAAAGGTTTCATCTTTCCTTGAATCAGAAAATCTTTTATGGGGTAATATGTGTGGGTGCTGTACAGATGGAGCACCAGCTATGTTGGGGACCAAATCAGGATTTCAAGTTAGTGTGAAGAAACGTGCTCCAAAAGTGAACGGCATTCATTGCATGATCCATCGTCAGGCACTGGCCTCCAAAATACTTCCAGCTCCATTGGGGAAGGTTTTGGATCAAACCGTTCAGATGGTGAATTTTTATCAAAGGAGGAGCTCTCAACTCACGGCTTTTAAGAAGTTATGCGATGTTGTGGATACAGGCCACCATTTGCTTCTTTTCCACACAAATGTTCGATGGCTGTCAAGAGGAAATGCAACTGCGCGAGTATATGTGCTGAGAGACGAGCTCAAATTATTTTTTGAAGTTCAGGGTAAGATGGACTTTTTCGCTTGGCTGGATGATGAGGAATGGATCATACGCCTTGCCTATTTAGTTGATATTTTTGAGCAGTTGAATCAACTCAATCTTCAGATGCAAGGAAGGAATACAAATATCATACAATTAGTGGATGCCTTGAGAGCTTTTATGAGCAAGTTGGAAATCGGGAAAAGAAAGGTCAATATGACAAATGTTGCAATGCTTGAGAAGCTGTCATCCGTTCTCGTTGTTGATGGTAAAGACCAAGTACTTCCACAATTTGCAAAAAATGAAATTGTGCAGCATTTGACAGCGCTAGAAAATGAATTTGAGCGATATTTTCCTGAACTTAGTGATGATGAGCTAGATTTGGTGTGAAACCCATTCAAATTATCCAACTTCAATAACACAAGCATTGGGTGATATGACCTTAAAATACATAGTATAACAATAAATCTTACTTACCCTATTTCATAGGGAACAGTACGAGTGAAGCCTCGTTCGTGTATGTAGACCGACCTACTCCGCATACCATACCCCATGAGGCACATCACAGGAACGATACCAACCTCTCTCTCTCTCTCTCTCTCTCTCTCTCTCTCTCTCTCTCTCTCTCTCTCTCTCTCTCTCTCTCTCTCTCTCTCTCTCTCTCTCTCTCTTCTTATATATACCTTGCACATGTCCATGTACACTATTGTATGAATGTCTGTTGAGCGGTGTATATGTATGTATGTGCGCTCACGCATACCAGTCCACCCAGACTTTAGGACTCGCTTCACAATAACATATAGGAGTGCATAATGTAAGTTTGGTTAGTACCACCATCATGCTTGGGTGCACATTCCATTGCTCTTCAATATTCGACCACCGGGGCCAACCCATTCACTGGCTTTGTTAGTACATCCACTGAGAGTGCTCAGATACAATTCTCAGCCTACTATCACAAATTGCCGTCCTGCCTTCCTGCCTTCCTCCCCCCCCCCCCCCCCCCCCTTCATTCAATGTGCTCACTGAACCGTTACACCCATCACCCCGTCATCATCCTACATCTCACTCCCTCGGTTGGGTATAAAAAGAAGACATCGGTGATATTCTGAGTTACACACAGATCGGAATTGTGAGGTAAGTATGAACATTTTTTCCAATTCTCATTTTCTCTTCACTGCTTTCATTTTTTCATCCTTTTGTTCTTCTCGTCCTGTCGTCACCTTTTCATGTAGTCACAGGAGATCTCCTTGACTATATGTTGTGTTTGTGAATGTGTTTGTTTTCTGATGAAGGCTAATCGCCGCAACGTCCTGTATGTGTCGTAATTCTGTTATGTAAAGCTGCACTACTTTGTGTCATTTTATATTGTATAATGAGTCACAACACAAAGATTTTGTTAAGCATTATCATGCAAAGGGATATGAAGAAAATATGTCCAAAATTAGGAAAGATAACAATGTTGGTTTATAGAAGGCAAGGGTTCAATAAATTATGTGGTAAATAAAGGCTTTCGAATGACTAAGACACTTCGAGATGATAAACATGCATGTAGATCTCCAAATTTACAGAAAAGAAAGTAGACTTGTAAATAACATATGTATGAATCAATAGGCTGCCATAAAATTGTATAAACGAAAACTAGGTAGGTCAATGTTTGCTAATCAAGAGTGGTTTCATTTACTCTGTAAAGTAAAACAAAAATTATATATTTAAAAGACATCAGTGGAATCGCCATTGAAGGATATAGCATCAGCAACATTACATACTCATATAATGCAGTATTTATTGCAAGGAATTAAGAGTATGTACAGTATTTGATGGCTGCTTTTATTATACGCGGTGGGAAACTAGGGTTAGAATTAAATTGCAAGAAAACAGAAATTATCGTAATCTCCAAGAATAAAGAAATACCACACTGTAACTACCAAAATAAAGAAATACCACATTGTAACTACCAAGTAAATGTGACAATTCTTAAACAGGTAAATTATAGCAACTATCTTGGATAATGCATAATATCTTACTGAAGATGCCTTGTCCATATTAGAACAATGATCACTGTTCATAACTGGCCTTTTGTAAGATGTAAAATATAATCACAAAGGCATACATTTGAAAACGAAATAAATAAAAAGAAAACCGCAATGAGAATAAAAGTTTATAAAGCGTTATATAGCGCCCTTAGCGATGTATGCATTTGAAATCTGGGCAATAAGTAGATAAGCTTGAAAAACATCAAATAGGATTGGAAATGTGATTTCTACGAAAAATTCAAAAAAATACCATGAGCATGCAGAAAAAATGAACAAGTCAAGGACCAGCTGAATACCGTAATTTGCAGGCTTGTCCATCTTGTCTCGACCATGCCACATGATCAAGCCATCCAGATATTTACTTCTCTGTCTTCCCCTTGTTCTCTTCTCCTCGATCTTGCTAGTTGTCACCACGTTCTCTAATTTATTTCTTCTCATAACATGTCCAAAAAATGTTGACTGTCTATGTCTAATTCCTCTAATCACTTCTGGCCTAGAGAGACAACAGTGGAAGATAACCTCTATGGACCGCTTAGTGAACTAAAATAGACTGTTAGTTTCATACGAGAGACAACATTGCAGTTATAAACATATTTCAGGCGAACGAAAGAAGAAGATGTTTACGATTTTCATGTGTTTCTTGCTGGACTTGGTCATTGGTTTTCCTGTCTATCCATAGTATTCTTTGCATTCTCCACATAAACCACATTTCCACAG
This sequence comes from Cepaea nemoralis, assembly GCA_014155875.1. Taxonomy (NCBI): domain Eukaryota; kingdom Metazoa; phylum Mollusca; class Gastropoda; order Stylommatophora; family Helicidae; genus Cepaea; species Cepaea nemoralis. The sequence continues at coordinate 500,574 of JACEFZ010024554.1, read as the reverse complement.
CTATTATATGTTTTTTTTTTTTTTTTCAGCTTGACTGCTCATTGTCCACACTTCACATCCATACAAATGTACAGGCTCTGTTTAGCATCTCAACACTCTTTTTATCGCAGCAATTGACATCTTTTTATTGGTCAGTATTGTTATTATTTTGCAAAAGGCTACCTTCGCCATGACAATTCTTGTTCTAATCTCTTCAAGGTATCTCCAATCAGATGATATGACTGTTCCGCGATAATTTTACCGATTCACTTGTTTAAGAATATTCCCCTTTACCTGTATATTACATTGTGGTATTTCGTCTTCCTAGTGACGACCATAATCTGTGTCTTCTTACAATTTAATTCTAACCCCAATTGTTCACTGTGTGCAACAACCGCATATACTCAATTGTGCAGAACCTGCTCATTGTCTGTAGTCAACATTGTATCATCTGCATATCTAATATTATTGATGTGTTTTCTTCCAATGATGATTCCTTTCATAGCTTGTACATTTCTGAAAATATTTTCATTATACAGGGAAAACAGATCTGGATAAATTACACATTCCCTGTCTCACACCTCTCTTAATAGGCTGATATTGACCTACTTCATTATCAATACTGTAGGCAGCTTGTTGTTTCCAGTATATGTTTTTTTTACAAGTCTAAGGTCTTTACCATCAATTTGTAGATCTACAAGCATCTTTCTTTTGGCACTCGCTCGATTTCAACGAAAGCATAGTCCATACACACTATTTATAGTACTGATTGACTGAATTTTGTGTTTGGATTCAATCAATCAATCATGTGCCATGCCGGAAAGCTTGGGGGGTCATGACTCGCCATTTCACTCAATCACCAGCGTAGTGGATCAGCTCAGTGTTCCTGTCTCGTCCATGCCATGTGGCCAAGCCATCCAGGTATTTTCCTCTCGGTCTTCCTCTTGGTCTGTTCCCTTCGATCTTGCCAGTTGTCACTAAGTTCTCCAATCAATTTCTTCTCATAACATGTCCAAACAATTTTGACTGTCTACGTCTAATTTCTCTAATCAGTTTACGATTTTCATTTGTCTCCTGTAGTACTTGGTCGTTGATTTTTTCTGTCTGTCCATGGTATTCTTTGCATTTTCCTCAGAAACCACATTTCTGCAGCCATCAGCTGTTTTTCAGCTTGACTGCACATTGTCCAAATTTCACATCCATACAAAAGAACAGGCTCTATGTATCCCTCTCTTTTTCTCGTTTCAATTGACATCTTTTTATTGGTCAGAATGTTTTTCATCTTGCTAAAGGCTACTTTCGCCATGGCGATTCTTGTTCTAATCTCTTCAATGCATCTCCCATAAGATGTTATGACTGTTCCGAGATAATTGTACCGATTCACTTGTTGAAGAATATTCCCATTTACTTGTATATAACATTGTGGTACTTCGTTCTTCCTAGTGACGACCATAACCTGTGTCTTCTTACAATTTAATTCCAACCCCAGCTGCTCACTGTGTACAACAACCGCATCTACTAATTGTTGCAGATCCTGCTCATTGTCTGCAACCAATACTGTTAGTTAGTTAGTTAGTTAGTTAGTTAGTTAGTTAGTTAGTTAGTTAGTTAGTCGCGGTTTCAACTTCACAGCAACGGGTTGTCCCCATTATACTGTATCATCTGCATATCTAATGTTAGTGATGTTTCGTCCCCCAATGCTGATTCCATGTATATCTTCTACATTTCTGAAAATATTTTCACTGTATAGGGAAAAAATGATCTGGAGACATTACACATCCCTGCCTAACACCTCTCTTAATAGGTTGATATTGTCCCACTTCATCATCAATCCTTATGGCAGCTTGTTGTTTCCAATATATGTTTTTTATAAGTCTAATGTCTTCCTAGAATCAACTCTGGAAATAAGATATATTATGCACTACAACATCTACTAAAATCAAAGGCGCTATCTCGTAACACCAAAATCACAATATACAAAACACTGATCAGACCAGTTGTGCTGTATGGCTCTGAAACCTGGAGTACAACGAAAGGAGACGAAGCCTTGTTACAAACCTTTGAGAACAAAATTTTAAGACGCATCTTTGGACCTATTAGGGATACACAAAGTGGAGAGTGGAAAAGAAGAAGTAACAAAGATATTTATGATCTGTTTAAGTCCCCGCTAATCACTGGTATCATGAAGGCTAATAGACTACAATGGCTGATATAGAAAGAATGGAAGATAATAGGGAAACAAAACTCGCTTACACTCAGGAAATAAATGACCGTAGACCCCGAGGTAGACCAAGAAGACGGTGGAGAGATAATACATGTACAGACCTACAAGCACTTGGAATCAACGACTGGCAAGAGAAGGTCCACCAGAGAGACGAATGGAGACGGATTGTATTTGCAGCAAAGAACCTCAATGGCTCGGAAAGCTGAAGAAGAAGAAGAAGAAGAAAAATGTCTTCCCATCAATTTGTAGATCTGCAAGAATATCTAACATGTTGACATGTCTAACTCTATCAAAAGCCTTTGTGTAGTCAATAAAGCAAAGGTGTATATCCTTGTTTACTTCTATAGCACGTTCAATAACTGTTCGCAGCATATACACAGTATTTACTGTATCCTTTCCTTCTACAAATCCACATTGTTCTTCCCCTATTTCAGGTTGTATTTTCTTCCTCACTCTTTGCATGATAATTCGTAGCAAAATCTTTGTAATGTGACTCATTATACTAATTGTTCTATGCTGATCACATTCCAAGGCACCTGATTTCTTTGGGATTGCAATAAATACAGAGTTACATAATTCAGAAGGTTTCCAGTATCATATAATGTGTTCAGTAGTCTGGTGACTTGCTCTAGTCCAATTTCTTCAAAAGCTTTAATCATTTCTGTTGTGATGTTATCTGCACCGGAGGCCTTGCCAGCTTTCATATGCTTAAGAACATTTCGAACCTCCATCTTCAAAATTGGCGGTCCTTCATTCATCATCATCATCAAGTGCCATGCCGGCTGGCGTAGGCGTTCATGGCTCTCCATAGATCTCGGTCTTTGGTTTTCTGGATCAACTCTGCTGCTGATATTCCTCCATGCCACCGTCTCAATCCATCCAGCATAATTTCTCTTGGTCTGCCTCTGCCTCTCTTCCCCTCGATCTTTCCAGTTGTTACGATGTTCTCAAATGCCTCTCTTCTCATCACGTGACCGAAGAAAGATGTTTGTCTCTGTCTTATTGTTGTATATAATGTTCTAGTTTCATTAGCCTGTTTCAGGCAGTCGTCGTTAGTTACTCTGACAGTCCAAGGAATTCGCAACATTCGTCTCAGGAACCACATCTCTGTTGCTTCTAATTTCTTCTTAATTTGTTCATTTACATTCCAAGATTCACTGCCATACAGCAAAACTGGTTCTACATAGCATTTCAGCACTCTCTTTCTTACATTCAGTGATAGCGACTTATTGCATAAGATAGTCTTCATTTTCTGAAATGCGGCTTTTGCCTGCCCTATTCTGCTCCTAATCTCTGTTGTATATCTTCCATCTGATGTTATAAATGACCCTAGGTATCTAAAATTATCCACTTGGTTAAGGATTTTCCCTTCTATTTCTATGTCACATTTTGGTGTCACCATTTTCTTTGATATTACCATTGTTACTGTTTTCTTGATATTCAAGGAGAGTCCTTTCCTTGCACTCTCTGTTACTACAACATCTAATAATTGTTGTAGGTCTGTTGAATTGTCCGCCACCAATACTGTGTCATCTGCATAGCGTAATATTATATTCCTGGCATCTCTTTGATTTCTCTCATTATTACTTCGCTATACAGGGAGAAAAGATCTGGTGACAAGACACACCCTTGTCGTACTCCTAGCTTTATCTGTTCGTAACTACCCTCTTTATTTCCAATTTTAATTGCTGCTACTTGGTTCCAGTAAACATTCTTTATTATTCTTAAATCTTTTCCATCAATGTTGATATCTTCCAACATTTTAATCAGTTCATCATGTTTTACTTTATCAAATGCCTTAGTATAATCTATGAAGCACAAATATATGTCTCTCTGTTTCTCTATTGACCTTTCTATTAGTGTCCGTAATGTATAAATTGCATTGTTTGTGCCCTTTCCTTCCACAAATCCATACTGTTCTTCACTAATTTCCATTTTTATTTTCTTTTTGGTTCTTCTCATTATGATTCTGAGTAGAAGCTTAGTGATATGGTTTATAAGGTTAATTGTACGAAAATCTTCACAATCAATTGCTCCTGGTCTTTTTGGTATAGCTATAAATACAGATCTCAGCATATCACTGGGTAAATATCCACTGCTGTAAATATCATTCAACATTTTGGTTAATATATCTACTCCAAATTCTCCCAATACTTCTAATTCTTCTATTGTGATTTCATCTGGCCCAGCTGTTTTTCCTTTCTTCATACGTTTCATAGCGTCAGCGACTTCTTCTTTCAGAATAGGTGGACCTTCTAAGTTACTATCTTCTGTTAATTCTTCCCTTTCTCCATCATATAATTCTCTTATATACTCATTCCACCTCTTCATTATAGCACCTTCCTCTAATAATATCTTTCCTGTTTTGATTTCAAACACCCTGTATTTATTCTTATTTTTCTTCCTGTAAGCTCACTGATTTGTCTGTGCATATTTTTGTATCTTTAATGGAATTTAATTCAATTCTTTTGCATTGCTCGTTTAACCAACTTTCTTTAGCCTTCCCACATTTATCTTTTATTTCTTTATTTATCTTAGCGTATTCTTGTTTGTCATTTTTACTCTGTTTTCTTTTGTCCATCAGTTTTAAGATTTCTTCATTCATCCATTTTTTCTTAGCTATTTTGCCTCTCTCCGGTAATACTTCTTTGCTAGTTTGATGAATGGAGTCCCTTAACATTTCCCATTGTTCATTCTATACTCTGTATTTTAGCTATTGCATTGTACCTATTTTTCACAGTCACTCTGTATTGATTCTTGCATTTCTTTATCTATTTTCAGAACCTCTTTATTAAGTCTCATGTTCTTAACCATTTTTTCCCTCTCTTTAATCTTACTTTCATTTGTCCACATAGTGGTACATGATCACTATTACAGTCAGCACCAGGCATTGTCTTTACATTAATTAAAGCATTTCTAAATCTTTTATTAATTAGTATGTAGTCAATTTGGTTGCGTATTTTCTTATCAGGGCTTTTCCATGTGTACAGTCGTCTTTTATGGTGTTTAAACCATGTGTTTCCAATTATCATATCATTGATATTTGCCCATTCTATTAGCTTTTCCCCTCTTTCATTTCTTGTACCTAAACCATAGTTCCCCACTACATCCTCCATTTTTCCCTTTCCTACTTTTGCATTAAAATCACCAAGTATTATTTTTTATTTCTTGTGATCCAATTTGAGCCATCACCATTTCTATTTCGTCATAAAAGTGTTGTATGTCTTCATCACTACTGCTTTATGTTGGTGCATATACTTGTATAATATTTATATCTATTGGTTTGCCTTTGAGTTTTACCATAATAACTCTATCTGAAATACACCAGTATCCATTAATTGACTTGGCTGTTTTTTCATCTAATATTATTCCTACACCTTTCTCATGTGAATCTCCTCCAGAATAAATTATTGTGTGATTGTCAGCTATAATTTTGCCCGATCCCTTCCATCTCATCTCACTAACGCCTAGTATATTCATATTCATGCTATCCATTTCTCTTAGAACATTGGTCAACTTTCCTAGCTCATTTAATGCCCTAACATTCCATGTTCCTACTCTAAATTTATTTATCTTAGTTATGATTTTGCCATCAGTAGCTGGATACGGTCTGGTGTCACCTGTGGCTCATGACTGTCCCTACCGGACGAGGATGTCCTAAGACAGCCATTAACGTCGTTCACTAACTCTGATACATGTTTTGCCATGAAGTCTTGGGAAGATAATGTGGTGGTTTCCCCTTGCCTTCCACATTCACATGGTGGTCTTTTACCTCTGCCTTTGACAGCCATTTCCGACTGTCAGGACAAGTGAGTGCCCTGCTCTGCTCAGCTGCAGAGTTGTCCACTTATTCCGGTGGATACTCGGTCCCCAGAGCTGTGTTAGCCACACCGTGGTGTGTTTCCATCCTCTACCAGGGGAGGTGCAGTTGGGATTTTCCCTTCATAAAGTTAGCCTATGGTCTATGACCAAAACTCTCCAGTACTTTTAGAGGACTTCATTATTAAATCTAATATCATACTGTTCATCTCTGTTATCATTATAAAGGTTTTTCACATAATCTGTCCATACATGTAGAATCTGATCTTTTTCTATTATGATTTTGCCATCTTTAGTTTTTAGACAGCCTGTTGATGTACTTGTTCTTTTATTAGTGAGTTCCTGAGTTCTTTTGTGCACTAATTTGGTATTTTGACTAGTTTGGATTAGTTTTGGATTAGTTTTCCCTTTTAACAGTTGCTATACTGCGATTAAGAATAAATAATGCGAACATCTGTAACTTTCAATAAGCAACGTGAACTTGATCAAACGTGCAACGGTCCAGGGAATTCTGCAGTTCAACAAATTGCAGAAACAAGATCAATGTAGCAATAAAGGAGTCGAAGCCGATCGATGCAATAATATAGGCAATATTTATTTGCCGGAGTCGACCAGTGTCGTGGAATACTGAGAGTTAATGATTCCCAGATAGACGACTTTATACACCGACTAACCAGGTAGGAGAAGGGTTAACAAACAAAACAGTAAGGATAACCAACCACGGTGTGACCGGAGTCAATGACCCCTAATGTTAACGGGTTGAAGTGTTAACGTAGAAATAACAGCGGCACAGTCAACGAGAGTGTAGGATGACGAGGTTAATTCACTGGTCACAAACATCACGAAATGTCGGATTGAGTGACCAGGCGCATGTGTTTATAGTCAAGACACGGAAGTGCCCGCCGACAGCACAGGTAACCTGTCCGCGTGGACAAATAGGTTTGCGACAAAGGCAGACAGCACTATTGGACAGGATCGCGGTCAGGTGATAAAGACAGGATTGAAAAAACCCAGATAGTGTCAGGTGTGTGTGGAGAGGGAAGTCAGCGATGATTACGCGGGTGGTGAACGACCGGGAACAGAGTTAAAAGAGCCGCCAGAGTTGGGGCTGAGAAGGAGGTGGGGAGATGGGTTACTGAGGAAAATTTCCACAGTCTAGATGACTCAGAGGGAAGGAACAAAACAATGAAGGTATTATAAAATAACGTAAAAGTTTCAGATCAGTAATTTTCCACTAACGGTGATAATGAGGTATTGACTTGAGGTGTCAAGCCAGGTCAAGGACTATGCGGCAAAAATGACCTATAAAGAGTGGACACTTCTTTGTGGAAATGGAGTGTGATTCTTGGTTTCCATGAGACAAGGGAGTATGAAAAGGGTGGTGCTGCGTTCGGAGGAACGTTTGTGTATCTATTGTGCATTAGTACTCCCAATTCAGACAAGGATAATTATAAGGTAAATCACAGCGAAGTAATCTTCTAGCATAGGGGAATAGATGAGGCTTAGCGTGTACAAGTAAATACTAGTAGGAATAGTATAGACGTTAGGTGAATCTTCTATCTTATGTCAGAGTGGGTTTTTTCGGAAGCCTTTTCATTTCGGCTGGAGGAAAAGACACTCACATAGGAGAGAAGATGAAGCAGACACGGCTCTCATTATTAAATGTTTATTACACAGGTTCAAATACCAGTGCGGAACATATCAACGAAGAGATAACACAGATGGCTGTGGTAAAGATCACTCAGTGTTGATAACCCAAAAGAAAGCACTTTCAAATAATAAAGCACGACACTTGTGCATAAGAAAGGAAAGAAAAGAAGTATCATCGTAAAATGTAAGGAGGACAGAGAACGGAAAATAGAGATCCTATAACATAATAGAAGGACTAAAATGACTCAGTATCGAAGAGTTGCAAGGCGCATACCAAGTGTCTATACCAATTAAGAACTATCCAGTGTAGAACTTTTACAGGAAAAAAACTAGAAAATACTAGAAACTCGATGTGCTTTCCAGGATGGAATTATGAACGCTATAAAAAAGCAAAGAACATTCAGTTTAAGCTGACAGCATATAGTGATCGGTTTACGTACATTGATACAGTGGTGAACATTTTTCCTTACAAAAAACGGATATATCTACAGACTCAAGCAGACGGAGCATTCAGGGTGAGACCGTTCCGTTGTATCTATGTAATGTCCTGTACTTTAGCCGAGAGAAGAGACGAGAGAAGACACGGAGACTATCTATCAACATCTTATCTGGCATCCACATTAGAAGAACATACCAACTACATAGACAATATCCATACATACACCAGACATAGTTTTTATTAATAAATCTTTTATTTATCGTTGAAAGGAACTGTTGTCGGAGTATGTGTTGAGGGAATAACAGAGAGAGAGAGAGTGAAAGAAATAGTTATATGGAAGGGAAGACAGAAGGGAGGAGTGTAGACCAACGTCAGTCAATAATCCCAACAGATAATAAGTTTGAAGATGTGCTTGTTGATTCCAACTTCCTCTCGGGAAAACAAGTGACAACCAGGTTACATATTCCAAATTAATACATCAATTTTGATTGATAATTAGCGTGCCTATTATTGCCAGGCGGGACGGTAAATAAACATGTTTAAATTGAATCGTAAACGACCGAAGATATTAAAATTTTAAAATCATCATGTCCCGGTGCTTCTGTCCTTGGCTATCCTATCTATGCGTCAGCCTGTTTCAACTTACTGAGTCCCGTTCCAATATTGTCGCATTTGTCCGTGGCTTTCTGGTCGATATACATCTTACATTAATAGCCTCGTTCTTCTTTCTAATATCTGTTGGCCATCGGAGTAAGTGTCCAGCCAGTATATAAGTTCTCTCCTTGCTGAGAATGGAATCGAGCTGCCTCGTCGTTCAAGCTCCAAGATCTGACTGTTTGTTGTTGTTGACAATCTTTCTGACGTATTCTGTTTTTTACGTCAGCCTCCTAGTTTCTACCACTATTTGGTTCGCGATTTTCTCACTGAGTTTCCTTCACGTCATATCAACTGCGCTGCTACTTGGCAACAATGTCCCTCGCCAACAGGCGAGCCCACTCCGACTTCAGAGGTACTTGTAATTTACGTCCCAAAGTCAAGGACGACAGGTTAAAATTTTAGTTCAGCTGTCCAGTGTAGGGGTTGAACCCCTAACCTCGGCATCAGCTCAACGGATGTTTAAGAACACGCGTTCTTATCCATTCGACCATACTGACCCGCGGCATCTCTCTCATGTTGACATGCCTTACTCTATCGAAAGCCTTTGTGTAGTCAATAAAGCAAAGATGTATATCTTTAGTTACTTCTATAGAACGTTCAAGTACTGTTCTCAGCAAGTATACAGCATTTAGGGGGCTGCTTGGTCTCGAGGTATGGTGTCCGCCTCGAGTGCTGGAGGTCCCGAGTTAAGGCCCCAGTGAGGACCGGGATTTTGTCACGAGGGACTTCTAGTAATATATTTCCCCTGGTCTCTGGGTAGTGAGATCGGACGCCCTTGTGTATTGTTGAGCACGTAAAAGATCCCTTGGCAGTTGAAAATCGAAAAAGAGTAGCCTAACGGCGCCTGCCCGGGCAAAATTTTGAGTTAAAAATCTACCCAAAGTATTTCAGGATCCTCGCCGGTGCTACGGAGTTCGTGCACTAAGCTGAGTTTCTTCAGACTCAGGTTTGAGTTAGGAGGAGAACGGAGCACTTATGGGTTACACCCGTGTGCCGTGATGTTGATCTATGGACTAAACTAAACTAAATTAAACACAGCATTTACTGTACCCTTGCCTTCTACAAACCCTTAGTTAAGAACTTTAAAATTCTTTAAGCATACATGGAAAAACCTGTGTGTCTTTTAAAAGACAACTGATATAGAAAGAAACATTATGCGACATTTACATCCAATGGTTGCACCTCATAGATCAGTGAAGTAGTTTTCCAGACGGAAAGTCGGTGGTGAGAATGTTAATGAGAAGGATATCGAACTTGCAGCTGGGTAAATTACAAGCTGCATTGTTCTCGTTCATTGAGCTGGTCCGACGACCACAAAATACCTTTATCACTGGAGTAACAATTGGGCATCAATGAGTCCTAGTGGTATTGATAGCTGGCTAATTTGTTTTCTTCTTCTTTTCGTTCATCCGGAGTTTTTTTTGCAGATGTCATTGCGGTGTGCGTTAGGCACCCTTGGGTTGAAAACCTTTAGGTCAACACATCCGGCTTATGCGTGCATTTATGACCAGGTTAGCATTCCTGGGAGACTCTCACTTTTGTGGTACCGTCCACATCTCAGCTGGTCAAGTTGGAACAGTCGAGGACTTCGGTCATCCCTCAAGAGAAGGAAGGGTCAGTCCATAGCATTTTCCGCCATCCAAGGTTGCTTCCATAGTTGCAGGGCCGACACATAGCGCCCTGGTACTGGGCTCACCAAGGTATTCGTCACGTCCTGCTCATGGCTGCTTTAATTCCTCACTTCAATATATTGGGCATTTCGTTCGCCCCGGGCCGTTCCCGCACAAAAACAGACAGATCTGCAAATGGTATCCACTCAGCGAGTTTTCGGACATGTGCTTGTCGTTGCGCTCGTCAGAGCTGTTCCAGGCACGATAGACATTCGGAAAACTACCTAGTCAGAGCTGTTCCGAACAAGAGCGGCATTCGGAAACTAGGTAGTCAGAGCTGTTCCTAGCACGAGAGACATTCGGACGAGACATTTCACTCGGACGTAAATGCGTAGTGCCAATTTTTAGTTTGCCACCCGTAGGACGGCACTTCCGTCTTCAGCAGGCATTTTTTAATGAGGTTAGCTTCCTCGGGTTTCGAGGCACGTTAGACTTTTTGTTGTGATGTCGCCCACATCTCAGCTGGTCAAGATAGAACGATCATCGACATCACGGTTAACCCTCAAGGGAAGGCAGGGGCAGACCATGGGCCTATCCAAGGCTATCCAAGGAGGCTTCCATAATTGCAGAGCCGGCACATATTGCTCTGAGACTGGGCTCACCCAAGGAGTTGCGACGTCCTGCTCATGGCTGCTTTAGTTCCTCACTTCCGTGTGTTGGGCATCTCGCTTGTTACTTACTGGTCGCTCAAGCACACACCAGGAACGGTCAGACTGCGGGCGACATCCGCTCGGTAAGCTTTTGCTTTTGACTTCTGACCACGCAATGGATTCGCTAGCCGTGCGTTCCATTTTGTGTTATTGGGACGTTTTTTCACTTTTGTCTACACTCTATGTGTTAGATAAAGACAGTTTTCGTAGCCATTTCATTCGACTGGGACACTTTCTGCATTTTTATTCTCGCTCACGAGGTAGGCTACATGTGCTGCCGGCTCAGCACCTTACCTCCGTGCAGCAGTGAGCGAGAAACGGCCAGGCCCTCTCATCCGGGAATTCGTCATATCCCCCAGCTGAGAGCCTTCAAACAAGTATCAGAACTGGGCATGTAGCGTGCTCAGTACCTCTATTTATCGGTAGGTGTGTATCGGCCCGGCTCTCAGATCCGCGGATTTGTGGCTTTGATGGCAGTGCCGTCAGCTTCTGATTTCTTGTGTGGTATAGAAGGACTGTGCCGTGAGCTTCTGGTTTCTTATGTGGGACAGTAGGACAGTAATTTTAGTTTCTGATTTATTGTGTGGGACAAGAGGACAGTAACATCAACTTCTGATTTATTATGTAGGACAGGAGGACAGTGCCGTCAGTTTCTGATATCTTGAGTGGGACAAGAGGACAGTGCCGTCAGCTTCTGATTTCTTGCGTGGGGTAGTAGGACAGTGTCGTTAGCAAGGTCTAGGTCATCAAGCAGCTCTCTAAAAGTCAATTGAATTCCATTTCTAGTGGTAGATTTTGTGGTCATCGTAATGCAGTGTATAGTCAGTATGAATAATTGAGGTGACAAAAGGCAACGTCTATCGTATTCCGGTACGAATGCTGGACCTTGTCCACGCCAGGCTGGAAGCACTGGATGAGTCTAGTGCTTCCAGTCTGGCATGGATAATATAGTTATGCTGTTAATTGTTGTTTAGCTGTAATCCATCAACCTGATTATGTACTTAAGTTAATTGTGTAGTTAGTCGAGGTACCAACTTCACGACCAAGGGTCACCTGATAATGCTCCGTTCCTGTGCCAGTGAAAATCACATAAAATGTTCCCCACTGGCCCATATCGCACACCTGGTTTTATTTCAAAAGCATTTTGTTAGAACTTGCAGTTCATCAACATGGGCCTTGCCAGGCGTTCATGTCTCTCCACAGATCTCTGTCCTTGGTGTTCTGAATCAACTCAGCTGATTATATTCCAACAAACCACCGTTTCAGTTCCTACAACATCGTTTATTTTCGGCTGCCTCGGTCTCATTACTTAATTGATCCTTCCAATCGTCACGAGGTTTCTCAGTGACCCTCTTGTCATCACATGATCAGAGAATGATTTATGCGTTTTTCTTATAGCTGTATAAAACATTCTACAATAAGAAGGGGGCAAATATATGTTAAGATAATGAGGAACAAAAACAAGCACAAACATTAACATCAGGTCAAGTGAACGGAAATCAGAGACCACGTAAATAATATTTTATTATTTTGTTTGGTTGTATAGGGATGTGATGTTTGAACATTGAGCACAACCCACCACTGGCAACGTCTATCGTATTCCGGTACGAATGCTGGACCTTGTCCACGCCAGGCTGGAAGCACTGGATGAGTCTAGTGCTTCCAGTCTGGCATGGATAATATAGTTATGCTGTTAATTGTTGTTTAGCTGTAATCCATCAACCTGATTATGTACTTAAGTTAATTGTGTAGTTAGTCGAGGTTCCAACTTCACGACCAAGGGTCACCTGATAATGCTCCGTTCCTGTGCCAGTGAAAATCACATAAAATGTTCCCCACTGGCCCATATGACAAGCGGAACAGAGAGCAGTCCCGATAAATCAACAGCATGTACAGGCATACATGCATAAGGCCACTGCCAGAATACCAATACAACAGTCCGCCACTAAAATTATAGTTCATCGTCGATGGAAGGAAGTGACAGTCATCATAAAACAGCAGTTGCAAAAACATTAATGCATTCCACGAAATCCGTTGCTTACAGTGTCTCCCCACGCCTTTAACTCAGTAGCTGGGCGACGAAACCATCTACTACCAGTCCAACATGAGGAAAATTCGTAAACAAACAGTAGCCAGAAGCAAAACACCCCAAAGACCTTAACAGCTCAACACCCTATCCGCCTATATTGGACCGGAAGCTCGATTAATTGTTTATATATGTTTCGTTACACCTTGCTTCGATGAATAACACATGTATGCATGTCATGTTCACAATACACTTTAAGTTTTAAAAACAGTTCACCTTGTAACATCTGAACCACCTAGGACGCAATGTTTATGGTATCATTTCTTTTTCATGGTCTTGTTCGTTTATTTTCTACTAAATAATATTCAATGCAACCTATCTGTATTATAATTTGATTGCGATATGCTTTGTTTATTACTATGTAAGATAATGCGTTTATTTTATTCACGCAGCTATAATTGTAAGAGTTTTCTGGAAATTATCTGGGTAGGAAAGGTGACGAAGAAGGAAATGGCTACCAAACCTCAGTATGTCGTGGCCTGGACTATTTACAGGCCTAACACTTTACACTCCTTACGCAGTCAAGCCAGACGAGCCAGGAGCCTACACCAACAAAGAAAACCACAAAAACAGAGCACAAAGGATAGCCGCTGACCGATCCCCCAGCTGACGTCACAGACACAAACGCTACATAACCAGTCCGAAATAGGACTCACGAGACAAGAATTAGGGTGAATGAACCTACAAAAACCATGGACCTCAACAATAACCACAGCTGAAAGAATCAGGTTGAACGAGGCCGAATTTGGAATTTTTGTTTTTAAATCAACCAACCAACCACTCCTACGCGGTGTCTGCTATGGGACTCCTTTCATCATTACTCTAACTATAGTTCTAATATTGTACTCACCAAGTGTTTCATACGAATGTGAAGTATTCTGCCCCTTTTTTCACATTGTATAGGTTTTCTTATCCTTAATAATTAAGTGATAATTCAGGGTGGAATTTGTGACCGAGAGGTAACGGTGCACGCTCAGAAGGCACTTGGTTCGATCCCAGCATAGGTTTGTTAATATTTCCAAGAACCATTTGCATCTATCACACATCTCTCTCATCACTTGGGTAGTGAGACTGAATACTTTTCCTGCTCATATAAGGGCAAAAACGAGGTTCTGTGTGCAAAATGTGCTAGTTAAAAATCCGACGGCAGTTGGATATCTCAAACAATAGACCGTAAGTTCGCTGCCTTGGGAAAATTGTTAGGAAAGAGAAGCCTATTATCACGCTGTAGATAGAGCTGTTTACCTTGAAATGAATCTGTATAGAGGAAGGAAACCTTACATAAATGCATGCTAAATGCAGACAAATAATCATTAAAGTGCATAACTAGGCGTGGCGCACGCCTCTAGAAATAGGAATATCGAAGAATAAACGTTATAGGAGGGGGAAATAAGGAGCGAACACACTTTATTTTCATAGGGTCACATATTGGACACGTAGGCCCATTTTATATTCGCCATATCCAATCACGCATCTTTCGTACATAAATTATACTATTTTGCATGTTACATTCACATAAGGAAAAAAATATTGTCAAATGAATGCTGTGAACATAAACAGTGAATATTACCATGTTATGAGACAGGCAGGCAGACGCGCACGCGCGCGCGCACACACACACACACACATGCATAAACACGTACATGCATACCTACTTATAGTACTTACCAGGGGATTCTCGAAACACCGTGTCAGTGTCGTGTATGTGGGTAGCAGTGTTTCTGCGGACGTCAAAGGGGTACTACAGATGATATCACGGTACAGACAAAACACGTGACGTCACGGAAGTAGTACTACCCTCACTATAGTATGTCCCGAAAAGAATGCCTTCATTCACGATCAATTATTTTGAAAACTGTCTGTTGCATCGTTATGGAATTTTCCCAGCCGTCTTATATTTACCCCCACCCAAGGAATATGTCTTTGATAGGTCCAAAAGCAACTTAAATCATCGAAAGCGGCGACATTTCTTTGATGTTTTGCTGAAAAACTACTGATTTCTCGCTAACAAATTTATGTTAACAGTAATGAAAGCCCCGCCAATTCAGATGACACACAAGGCGCATCCGGATTCGTATGAGAGTGGGTGCAATGAAAGAAGTAGCTTAAAATCGACAGGGTCGGCTGCATTGCACCGGGTTTTTATCCCATATGGCTCAGTTTCTTTCCGCAGCGCGGAAAGCGTCGCACAAAGCGCGAACTCCGTACCTCCAGCGACGACCCTCGGGAGTCTCCGAAAAAATGCACTCGTGAAATGAAGGACGCGGCCCGGAATCGAACATACAACCTTCGGAGCCCGAGTCAGACGGCTTGACCACTTCACCACGGAGAATCCCGAGAGGGGTGCAATGTGTAATATTAGTAAAGACAGAGAATTTACAGAGGCATGGGGTAAATAATTTGTAAATTGACAGGAAAGTAGAAGGAATATATTTCTTACCTTATTTTTCATTTCCTTCTTGTTTCTTCAGCTGCTGGTTAATAATGTGTACACAAGTATTCGTGTTAGCTTTTTATATTGAGTTCGTGAAAGCTTCCAAATAGCTGTGCGTTAATGTGCGTATGGAGTGACCAGAAATGATACCGCAATTTAGTCATCATGTTTCCATTTTTAAGGATCTGTTCAGCTGTCTGTGTAGTTTTTTCACACGTACACATGGGTGACAGACCCGCTTTGAGTCTTCGTGAAAGATTGTCTACTCTGCTGTTTACCGTTCAGAGACGGAACATGATTACCTGTTTTGCCCTATGAAAATAGTTGTCAGTGTCTCTGTAGTGGGCTTTCTTCTTAACGACCAAGATGTTGGTCCTCTTTTCATTGAAGTTTATAGATTGATTCGTATGCACGTGTGTTGTCCCCTAATTTGACAACGTGTTTGCTCTCACGTTTCTTGTTATGCCACAATATGTCAGTTTCCACCGCAATATTACTTTTCTGTTGGTATTCAATGCGTTTAGTGTGTGTGTGTGTGTGTGTGTGTGTGTGTGTGTGTGTGTGTGTGTGTGTGTGTGTGTGTGTGTGTGTGTGTGTGTGTTTAATACAGTTGTTTGTCACGGCTGAGGGCTTGCGGAATTGAAAAATTCATCACTGTGGAATACAAACTGTTGCCATTGACACTATGCTGATGCTGTAATGTTTAGGGCCTGCAATTCTTCTGAATATTTGTAGCAAAATATCCCAGTTGGTGTGCACGTGGATTAAGGTCTGCGATCTGCTCAGACCTTAATCTGTGTCGGACGATTCCAGTAGGTTGATGACTGCTCTCGGTTGCATAAAATTCAATCCATCCTTTCTCCAATAATCCTCTTCCTCTTTCAACACATGGTCCTCACATTTTTCCAGTAACTTTTATCAATATTTAATAGCGCGGACTGGATTAGTATCCTGACGTCAGACAATTTGAATATAGTATTGTCAGCTGCCACCTGTCCTTTAATTTTAGCCCACACAAGTTCTATAAGGTTAAAATGAGAATGGTACGGCGGAAGTCTCAAGCACCCATGACGATGCTCTTCTATCAATTTATCGATTTGATATTTCTTGCTTTTTGGCGTCTGTTTTACAAGGGACAACAATTCTAGCTAGAAATACGTTTCTGGAAATGGTATGTTTTCCATTCGGAGTCATATCTTTATTGCTCCCTTTGTGCTCGATGCTGTAGGTATTTTGTCTTCTTGGGCAACAACATTGATATCATGCATTGTCCATAATTGGACACGACGCTCTATCTAGGGGTGGAAGCACAGTATTCTCGAGCCAATCTCTAAATACAATACCATTCATCTTATTATGATAATCCATATTGTCTGTATGCTTTGATACGAACACGAGCCCAGCATTCTGTTGTAAGCCATTATGCGTATTACCAGCATGGGCCATGACCAAAAGCTGTCCTATACTACTGGGCACATATCGCTTTATCTGTCCATCCACTGATTGCCATTCCTTATCACTTGTGTGGTGCGCATTGATCCACATTTCATCCAAACACACTATGTCATAATTTTCTTTGCGCATTTCCCTTATTTCACGTAGGTATCTGCTTCTCATGGCTCCTAAATGCGGTTGCTCGCAAACATTATTTCTACTGCCCTTGTACTTTCAAATAGTGAAGATAATGTCCTTATAATTTTCCACAAAGTTGTTTTGGATATCTCTATGTTATTGTTCTTTCTGAACCAAACCCTAAGATTTCTTACAGTCACTGTTTCTTTGGCATCGAGCATTATTATAATGCTGGATAATCCTGGATATAAAATCCAAAATGTTTATAATTTTAGGAGTCTCCGTGGCGAAGTGGTCAAGCCTTTTGACTCGGGCTCCAAAGGTCGTGGGTTCGATTCCGGGCCGCATCCTTCGGTTCACGAGTTAAATTTTTCGGAGACTTCTGTGGGTCGTCGCTAGCGCTGCGGAGTTCGTGCTTTGTGCGATGCTTTCCTCGCTTCGAAAAGAGACCGAACCATATGGGATAGAACCCGGTGCAATGAAGTCAACCCTGTCGAATATTAAGCGACTTTTTAAAGCATTTTTATAATAGCTCGCCTTATGACATCTTTGTCAAAGCTGTCTACAATAATCTTTCTACCTACCGTTTTGTTATTGCGTGGTGGGTTAATTCCAGATTCTTGCACCCATCGACGAAATTATCGTTTACTCAAACCCAATGCACGCACTGTTCTTTTTTCGGAATTTGTAATAGTATAAAACAGTTTCCTGCGGTCAGCTTCTTGATCAAAAATATGTGTACAATCTTCATAGCGATTCTTTGAAGTGTACAATTTCGCATTAAATCCTATTGAAAAATATTCACACATTTCAATGTTAGCGATAAGTGATTAAAAAAAAACAAACATATTAATCAGGTTTCATTAAATAGCCCACATTTTGAGACACCTCTGAACAGTCCTAGTTTAAACAACGCGGGGAGTTGGCATAAGGCCAATCCCGTGAAAATATTCAACATTGAGCGCTGATTGTCTGGCTACGCTGTAATACATTTAAAATTATGAATTTCATCTCAGACCCGTAAATTATATACCGCATATAAATACAACTTTGAAATCTGCTGTAAAATCTCCAGAACAAAAAAATTTTGTTGGGTGGACATAATGATAAATCTCATAATTTTCCCTCAGTTGGTTACTGACATATGGATGTTTATATTGGGGTAAAAAAAAAACAAAAAACACTTACACAATAATGACATTCACCAATGAGATTCAGCGTTCTATTATCTTGTTTGATTTTGTTTATCAGCCAAGGGGTAAAGGCTACTGAAATGCATCAGTGAATGAATGTCCAGTACACTAATACATGCATATCATTCCAACACCAAGAACAATAACAACAACAATACAGATACAAAAATTAGTTTATATAGTGTTCGTATAATAATTGATTTTGATGTTTAGTGCATGTTCTACCTCATGCATTTGTATTTTATAGGTCTGTGGCACCAATAACAAATAGATAATTTGACTTAACATTAACTTTATACAACTATTTTGTTTTTCACCAACATTCGTTTTTTTAATTTGACAATGTTTCCGAGTAATCCACAACTCGATTGTTGATTCCAACTTAGTTTCACAAATATCTTTTGTCGTTGCTATATCGAACGGATGTTAGTACAATACACTGGTGGCGGGAAAGCAAAGTAGAAGAAAACATTTATCAAAATTATCGATAAAAGCGAATTAGTAAACAATAACAAGTACTAGTTAACCATTTATGTCTTTCTCGGTGATGATGCCCTTATCTGCAGAATAACACACACCACACTCACACACACACACACACATACACACACACATACACATACACTAGCACGCACCCCCCCCTCTCACATCCCCCCCCCCCCCCCCCCCCACACACGACACACACAGGCTAATATTCTCTGCAATTTATATTTGCCAATAGAGGTGAGGAAAAGAGTTCATAAAAACTATATTGAGCCAGTCCCTGGTGTACATAAGCGAATCATGTACAATTAGCGTAGACGTGAGGAATTATGTGGCAGCTGATGAGATGTGGTTTATTTTTTATTAGAAGACTGATTAGAACACAGTGGACGGATAGAATGAGCAATGAAAATTTCTTAAAAGAAGTTAACTTACAAACGAAACTTGCTACTCACATCAGAAGAGAACAGTCCATATTCTTTATGCATGTTTTAAAAAGGGGAAAGCGTGTCGTTACAACGGGACAGTTGGAGGGAATTAGAGACAGGAGAATACCAAGAAAAGGGAAGCTGGACAGTTTTACATCATGACATGGAGGAGCATCTGTATCAGAAGTGACTGACTGCACAAGAGACAGAAGGCTGTGGACAGACATGATCACCAACGACACACGGCATGGACTATAAGATACACTAATATATATTGGCTAAAGTAATGGTCAATCAGAATACCAAGTTACGTCATTAAGCGAATTATGAACTGATATGAGGGGCTGAAAATAGTAGTTGTTAGTTTTTAGGAGTGTCATTTGGTGGCATCAGCATTCTAGCTGTGTGTTTAGTTAAATAACAACTAGGTGGTTCATGCACATATGCAGAGCAAACAAACGGATATCGTGCTCATGAAGTATATTCTAAGGAAGAGCAACACGCTATTGTATTATTTCTTGAGACCAAAATTACTTTCTGCAAATGATATTAATTGAAAATGATATCAGCTGATGATGAGAAGCGGGATGTGAAATAAATTAACTTGAGTCGATACTCCAAAGCATGCTTAAGTCTTTTAGTCCCAAGCAACACGTGATGTATAATTGCCTTGGGTGCGGGATTTTTGGGTAGGTGGAGGATATGTGTAAGCGTGGGATGTGTGGGTTGGTGCGGGATGTGTGGGTTGGTGGGGAGATGTGTGTGGGTGGGGGATGTGTGGTTGGGGATGTGTGTTTGGCTGGGTGCCTGGGGTGTGTGGGTGGGTGGTAGAGGATATGTGGGTGGGTGAGTGTGTGGTTTATGGGATGGATGGTGTGTGTGTGGGTGGGGATATGTGTGTAGGTGGGGATGTGTGTGGGTGGGGATGTGTGGGGAGGTAATTGCATGTATGTGTGCTGGGGTGTGTGTGTGTATGTGTGTGGGTGGGTGGGAGATATGTGTGGGTGGGTGGTGGATGTGTATGTTGGGGGGAATGTGTTGATGAGTCTCATAACATGGTAATATGCAATGTTTATGTTTACAACATTCATTTGACAATGTTTGTTTTTTCCTATGTGAATGCATCATGCACTATTGATGAACAAAAGATGAGTGATTCGAAGGGCCGAATGCAAGACGGGCCTGCATGCCCAATTTGTTACCCTTTGAAAATAAAGTTCGTTCGTTCGTTCGTTTCCATCGCATAACGTGTTCTCTAACATTTTAAGTTTGGTCAGAAGATACTAAAGAAATATGGCACCTGTGTATTCAAGTTTACTATGTATTAGGTAATAAATAAACACACGTGTATTATTTGGCCTCACAGAAGCAAAAGAAAGAAGTAGAGACACTAGAGGATACACTAGACAACATAAAGATTTAAGGGTGGGTTCGAACTTGTCACCGCCAAATGACGACAATGCCTCGCTGCAGGAACAAGTGTACTTCGACGCATGACCAACTAATCACCCATAAAAACAGGTGTCTTTATTAGCAAAGTCTATCATCCACCTGGACCCACAACTTTGAGATTGCGATAGTAAAAAATGTGGGAATGGTGGAGGTGATGATCATTCTAGCTGCTCGGCAGTGTATCAACAGCTGTATGATTAGCATACATCGTAATACATGATGCTTTGAATGTGCGGAAAGAATGCTAACGGGTTATCTTCAGGTAACTCATCGACGAATGCACAATAAACCTAATAGTCCCGTCCTTGGAACATAACCCTTGGTACTCAGATGAAGAAGACATACAACACGACTGTTTCTATGGATGTATAACATGTAGGTATCCACACGCTTGAATTGTAGTATAATTCTATGCATTGGAATTGTCCTTCCTCACCTTCACATGAGACATTCAAGATGTTGCCTTGAATAGAGAAAATCCTACATTTGAAAAAAAAAATGTAACAATGGTGATATGGGTGGGGTTAGGGGCACAGCTCGACTATGCAGATTCCAGCTTACAATTTCACAAATGTCTTTTGTCGTTGTTACATCGAACCGGTGTAGTAACAATACACTGGAAACTGGAAAGCAAATATAAGAACATGCTAACATAAAATGCCTTCGGGAGCGAACAAATAGAAAGGAACAAATATCAGTTAACCATTCTTGCTCCTGCTCAGTGATAACGCCTTTGTTTTCTAAATAATTCATGAATGTCAATATGCATACATGAAACCGTTAATTGATTAGAGGAATTAGACTTCGACAGTAAACAGTTCTGGGCGCGTTGTGGAAAGGAAAGCGGGCTCGTTGGTGTAATCGTCAGAGGATTACGCTGAGAAAGCCATTAGCGTCGTCGGACAAGTTTTTGCACTTGACCCTAGCTACAGGAGGGAAAAGACTGGTCATCTATTTCTCCTTTCACTAAGGCCTAAAACATGTGAAGTTCTTAACACTTCACGTGGTACAATAATAATGCAGGACCGAAATATGCGACTTATTTCTCTTTATGATGAGAAATAAATTACAAATATTAGTGAAAGGTGGCAAAATTAATGAGTAAAGAGTAAAGGGAAGACAGAGATAAAACACCTCAATGGCTTGGCCACGTGGCATATTCGGGACAAGACCATAAACATGATCCAAGAATGTAGTTATCTTGTGAGATGGCTAACCATGGCCACAGACGCTCACAAGCATGGCACATTAGGACAGTACCGATTCCATGAGGCTATCTATTATTACTCTACTTTTATTTCTATTTTTTTTAATATTACGATTACACTATACTCTCTCTCTCTCTCTCTCTCTCTCTCTTCTCTCTCTCTCTCTCTCTCTCTCTCTCTCTCTCTCTCTCTTCTCTTCACTCTCTCTTCCCTCCCTCCATCCATCCATCCATTAATATATCTATCTATCTATCTATCTATCTATCTATCTATCTATCTATCTATCTATCTATCTATCTATTTGTCTGTCTGTCTGTCTGTCTGTCTGCCTGCCTGTCTCTCTGTCTGTCTGTCTGTCTGTCTGTCTGTCTGTAATTTCTCTCTCTCTCTCTCTCTCTCTCTCTCTCTCTCTCTCTCTCTCTCTCTCTCTCCAAACGTGTACTCGCTTGTGTGCGTGTGTAAATTATATTATTATTCATTAGTTTTACATTACTAATTTATGTTTGCAATTCCCCGGCGTTTCCTCTCAATTACATGTTTCCAGTTATATAATCAATATGTTCTCATTAATCTTATTGTTGCTATATGAGTTTCGTGCTTGTAAATCTTGTTGCCGTGTCTGTCCTTGTTTATCAACCAGCTACTTCTAGTATTTTTTTTTTTACCCATGGCTATTGTGCCATTTATTTATTCTACATTATTCCAAGACATGTTTACACATTTATAAAAAATATAGATGATGATCTGTCGATCTTATGTCCAGAACTAATGGATACAACATATATCTAGAAACTCGATAAAAAGACAGAAAGACACACGCAGATGTCAACGAACGTTTCAATCAATGTCTTTATCAAAGAATAGAAAACAAACATACTTAGCTAGAAAACTGAAACCTCACAAAGTGTTCCACATGTCTGAAAAAAACAAAGCTAAAAACAAAGATACATATTCTGGTTTTTCTTAGTTTATGAAGACTTTGGAGGAAGCGTTCACTTATCCCTGTATGCGTTTTTCTTTATGCCGAGCTTCATTGTTTTATTCTGTGTTCATTCTTTTTAATGGTAATATTTATTTAATATCTTTTTCTTATTGGTGTTTAATACCAAGAGAAATGATGCTGGATGGATTGAGACGGTGGCATGGAGGAATATCAGCAGCAGAGTTGATCCTAGAAAACCAAAGACGCCTACGCCAGCCGGCACGGCACTTTGATGATGATGCTTATATCAAATAGATGTAGGAGCGTGTTGTTTTTATTATTTCAGAATTTCAAGAAGTTGTAAATCTCATGGTCAGAAGTCTGTGCGCTTTCTTCAGACACAAAGGACAATGACATCTGACCCAGCCATGTGTTGTAGCTATTTGGGAGAATTTCTACCTGATGTGTGCGGATTGGGATTTCCCCATTCACTTTAGATTAGTGCTAAGTGCATTTCTGTGTTTATCATATACGTCTTTGTCTTATCACTGGTTGTGTGGTACGACTGTCTTTGTGTCAGTCTTGAAACACGATATATCGCCGATCTAACATTAATCACATTTGAATGTCTTTGGGCGTGGAATTATTTTATCTTTTAAAGAATTGCGACGGCGTTTTTTTCTACTAGCTAGTAATTATTGTTTCTGATCCTGTAGTTTGGGAGAGGTATGTTTAGTCTAGGATATTGCAATTAACTTATGGAATGTTAATTTGGAAATCTTAACTTGAAATTGGAAACTTGGAATTGAGTGATCATATATTCTTTGGGCTAATACGTTCATGACGTGATGTGTGGCAAGATCATACGATCATGATTATGCCAGGAGAAAGAGAATGAGTGAGAGAGAGAGAGACTGCGCGAGAAAGGGACAGAAAGATAGTGACAGAGGGGAAGAAAGTGTAAGAGAGTGAGAAAGAGAGAGAGAGAGAGAGAGAGAGAGAGAGTTTGAGACAGAAGGAGAGAACGTGTGAGAGAGGGTGATAGAGAGTGAAAGAGTACGAGTGAGAGAGAATGTGTGTGTGTGCGTGTGTGTGTGTGAGAGAGAGAGAGAGAGAGTTTGAGACAGAAGGAGAGAACGTGTGAGAGAGGGTGATAGAGAGTGAAAGAGTACGAGTGAGAGAGAATGTGTGTGTGTGCATGTGTGAGAGAGAGAGAGAGAGAGAGAGAGAGAGAGAGAGAGAGAGAGAGAGAGAGAGAGAGAGAGCAAGCATGGGTCACAGATATACATCAAACCATTAAACAGAAATGGATCACAATTTAAACACCATTTATTGATTTTACATTATTTTATTATCAAATTATCATATTTAGAAATTACTGATGTAGTCGCGTCTGCTAATTTGAACAGACCATGCACTAAAAGTGTTCAGTGATGTTGATAGATAATATTTCAAATTGTTATACACGGCACAGCATGTTGCTCACAGTATCTAGCAAAATACACTAGGCACACATTCCTTGCGCTTAATATGGCTTCTCGACCTCATGAGAAAGATCATAGAATTCATACCCTGAATACACAAATTTGTGTGATGGCAGCTAAAGAAAATTTAAGAAAACATCCAATCTACTCACAAAATATACAAGACGTCCTTTCTGTACACATAATATACACGATATTCGAACTATTCACAAAATATACAAGACATCCAATCTATACAATATATATCTCTACAATATCTATAATATACAAGGCATCCGAACAATTCACAGGCTATACAAGCTAGCCAGTTATGTATACAACATACACAGAACACTACTTTTTCTTCTATTTTCATGGTCTTCTGCATACATCGACGGTCATGACTCTCTAATCCTTTCTGTAATATGATAGTTTGATACAGTTGATGATTATATTGATATTTGTTGCTCAGCTTTTTACATACATCTTTCTCTGTCCTCTGCCTCTCTTCTACAGGACATTCCCATATAATGTTAATTTCTGTATTAAGCCTTTTCTATTGCTATACTGACTCTGTGGCATAGGGATTTACGAACGCAGTTCGAATCCTGTATACAGCGTTCGAACCACAGCTGCGGACGACTTGGCAGCAGACCGCTTTGCGTTGGTTTTTACACAATGGTATGAGTGCCGGTCGTTCAGAAAGCACAGACACACTACTGAAAGTAAACTTACCATGAAATTAAAAACCGTCAAAAATGCTGGGGTTGACTGCGACGTCCTGTAAAGGATATGCAACTAACTTTTATTGATATGTCACAGAGTTTAATTTGTCCATTTCCTTGCGGTTTTAATGAGTGATCATGCAACATTCAGAACCTCAGTTTGTGTTGTCATCTCTGATCACCATATTACTAATATTCTTTTCACAAACCACATCTTCACTACCTCGAGTTTGTTCATTGTTTTCATTACTCACTACCCAGCATGTGCATCAATATATGAGCATGTCCTACACAACATTTCGATAACCAGATTTATTTACTGGGGATATTTTTGTTTTTCATAACCTTGGTGATTTTTTTGTAAAAGAATCTTTTGATATGGTCAAAACTATAAATTCATTATCATTATCGTTATAATGTGCCCTGCCAAGTGGTATAGACATTCGAGGAATCTCCACAAATTCAGTCTTTGGTGTTCTCGGTCAATTATATTGATGAGCTTCATCCATGCCACAGCAGACATCAATTATGTACATAAAATACACACAACGTCCACTCTATTCACAAAATATACGGTTGACTCATTCTATGCAGAAAGTACATGCATATGACTGACAACAATTCAGTTAATATTTGAAACAACAATACATGTAAGCTAGTATACATTTATCATGCCATAGACTTGACCATCTGGGATTTAAGTGCCGTATAAATGAATAAATAGATAAATAGATGGGGGATGGTACCTTATCCATGGGATTCCCATGGGAATAGCATTCCTATGGCCAAGCCTGGCAGTCTTGTCCATGGGACATGTTTTTCTGTCCCACCCCATCCCATCCCACGGTAATTTATGCCTGTCCCATCCCACGGGACATTTCCCATGGGATTCTCATGGAGAAAGCATTCCCATGGCCAAGCCTGATTATAGCACATTGACAACGTTTCAGCGATATGATATATAAGCCCATGAAAGTTACTGGAGGTCGCTTACGACAATTAATCATCCCATGGCATTTAATCAGTTAAGAACTGATCGATTCTACAGAGGTTCATTTTATTCTCAATAGTTAATTCGCTTTCTCTCGGTTTCTCATTATGTTTCAGAGCATGTCTGTGGAGATTGGAGTAATACAGTTTAGACGAACACTATGTAAGCTTTGAGCGAACACTAGGTAAACTTTGAGAGAACACTAGGTAAACTTTGAGCAAACACTACATAAACTTTGAGCGAATACTGCCTAAATGTTGTGTTAGCAGAAGACACATGGCTCTGTTAGTTTTTCTAGAACGCTGGAAACCCGTCAGATCGATCGCCATCGATCTATCGATCTGTTTGCCTGCCTGCCTGCCCGCCTGCCTGCCTGCCCGCCTGCCTGCCTGCCCGCCTGCCCGCCTGCCTGCCTGTCTGTCTAATGTACAATGCAATATTATAATTTACTGTTTTGAAGAAATCGTTTGTCTTTCAACATTGAACATAATTACTTCTGCGCTAAAGCTAAAATTTCCAATCCTCCGTCTGCAATAACATGAAAAAGATGCCGTCATTCCTTGGAAACTGGTACAAATTTGATAACTCTTAAATTATTAGCCTGTATTACGTAAGATGTAAAAATATTTTCAAGAAAGAAATACAGAATTGATTGAAGAGTGTGCTCCGTTTTCAGAGTACGGGGAATACATATCAGAGTCTGCAGCCACGACTGACGCCATTCCAAGGCCCATGCTGGTGAAGTAATCCTCACCTCCGAAGTGAGACATTCCTTGAGCGTGAGGATGGACTGAAATGACGCAAAACAAGCTTTTGTCAAATTTGATTTGAATCATTCGGCGTAAGTTAATATAATAAGGAGCATTGTTAACACATAAAGTATGGCTCGTAAATTTAAAAAAAAAAAGTTAGGTGCATATCCTCTACAGGATGTTTGCAGTCAACACCAGCATTTTTAGTTGTTGTTGATGTCTAGGCAAGGTTTACGTTCAGTAGTTTGCCATTGCTTTCTGAACGACCGGCACCCATACCATTTGTGGGTATACGGGATTACGAGCCGCGTCCGTAATACCTTTGCCACGGAGACGGCGCTCGTTAATATATATATATATATATATATATATATATATATATATATATATATATATATATATATATATATATATATATTATGTCAGAGTGTTGAGGACGTGGGTACAGGACATAGAGAGGACAAGGGACAGAATAGAGATAATGACATATAGGACATCGATAAGTACATCTATAGTATAGCAGATAGAGTAGAGACAGAACACAAGTCAGGACATAGAATGGTCATAAGACAGGACATCTACAGGACAGTAGATAAACAGGAGACAGGACTTAGGTGGGGACACAGACGTGTAATAAACAGGACACCGGCAGGAACAAACCGGAGGATAGGAGGGGACGCCAGTATTCACGGGATACCACCCACAACTGACTAGACGTTAGGACAACCCAGCTTAGCACGGACGGACTGCTGTACTACGAGACTGGTAGGACAGCACGGGGTTTTACGGACAGCACGGGGTCTAGGGCGACATGGCCAGCCAACTGGTTGGGAAACGTGAGACGGGACCAGACAGTTTTCAGAGGAGGACGCTTGTGTATTTCCGAGTGCAAATGCTTAGCTTGCGAGAGTGCTAGTTGAAGATAGCGAGTGTAGAGTTTGAGCAATTGACTGTGTGTGATAATCGTATATAAGGCGGCATTTGTATATTTGTTAAGGCAGCCACCGCCTGTGTATACTCTGTAACTATATCAGGTTCGCCTGAAATAAATAAGGAATGTACCACCTGCACAACTGATGTTTCTTTGGGTGCGGATGAAGAAGCGAGAGTGCCTGTGTGTGATACAAGATGTTGACATCTTATCGTATATATATCATGTGCCATGCCAGTAGCGTGGGCGGTCATGACTCGCCATTTCACTCGATCACTAGAGTCGTGGATAAGCTCAATGTTCCTGTCTGGACCATGCCATCTGGCCAAACCATCCAGGTATTTACTTCTCGGTTTTCCCCTTGGTCTGTTCCCTTCGATCTTGCCAGTTGTCACCAAGTTCTCCAGTGAAGTTCTTCTCATAACATGTCCAAACAATTTTGACTGTCTACGTCTTCTTCTTCTTCTTCTGCGTTCATCCAGAGTTTTTTTTCGGATGTAATTGCGTTGTGCCTGTTTACAGCAAAGCTGCATTCTTGCGCCGTTAGGCCGACACATCCGACTTCTGGCATTTGTTGACCGGGTTAACCATCCCGGGTCTACGTCTAATTTCTCTAATCAATTAACGATTTTCATTTGTTTCCTGTAATACTTGGTCATTGGTTTTTCTGTCTGTCCATGGTATTCTGTGCATTCTCCTCAGAAACCACATTTCCACACCCATCATATGTTTTTTAGCTTGACTCCTCATTGTCCAAGTTTCACATCCACACAAAAGTACAGGCTCTATCGATCACCTTAACACTCTTTTTCTCTTTTCAATTGAAGTCTTTTTATTGGTTAGTATGTTTTTCATCTTGCTAAAGGCTACTTTCGCCATGGCGAGTTTTGTTCTAATCTCTTCAAGGCATCTTCCGTCAGATTTTATGACTGTTCCGAGATAATTGTACCGATTCAGAGGATTGACAATACGTGAGACAGAAGGCTGTTGACAGACATCATCATCAACGCCTTACAGCATAGACTCTGTGTGTGTGTGTGAGTGTGAGTGTGTGTGTGAGTGTGTGTGTGTGTGTGTGAAGAGCGCAATTGGGAGGGTACAAGCCATATCCTGGTGCGAGGAAATGCAACCTAAAGACACAATGTCATGGCAAGGCAGACCAGGCCCTAAGCGAAGCTCCGACAGGCGGACGGTTAGCGCATTGTTTTGCTGATCTTGTAGCTTCTGCGGCTTGTCTTGTTCCAGACGTATTGCTGTTACCTTTCCTCTGGAGTGAACTAGACAGCCCGAGAGAGGGATCATGCTGCATGGGCAACACATGGTCTGTATATTCTAGCCCAGGCTTTGTGCTTTGGTGATGTATAACTCCATCCCTGGTCTTAACCGGTCTCGGAATCAAAACGAGAGGTAGCGATTACGGGTTATAAATCATTGTAAATTGGCGTAGACATGGGGCGCCACGGGTTGCCTCTGACGGTGAGAAACACCTACAGGTGTCACTGATCAGCTACCGCCCGCCTCAAGCTGGGCAGCCCCCGGCCAGTTGGGTGCTGATCCGCCACAGCCTGCCTGCTTCGATGGGTGCTTCGGACTAGGACACAATCTGAATCGCAGGCTGTAAAACCAATGCACCAGGTACTACTAAAAAAAGAAAGATAGAAACCTCAAGCTACGGCTTGGAACCTGGAAAGTAAGAAACTTGTGTCCAGGATTTTGCACTGCCTTTACGAATATTGACGATGTGAGAAACACTGTTGTGATTGATGCCGATATCAATCGTCTTAACATTGATATTGCTGGCCTGCAGGAGACTCTACTCGCCGAGGAAGGGTCACTCAGGGAAAACAATTACACTTTTTTTCTGGAAGGTTAGAGGCCAGGCACAAAAAAGACAACTAGTTGTGGGCTTTGCAGTGAAGAATTCTCTACTGGGAATGATTGAAATTCCAGCTGGAGGTAATGAAAGACTATTATCCATGCGCTTGGCAACCTCTTGTGGTCTTTGCCACAATTATCACTGCATATGCACCGACACTCACTTCCCCTGATGATATGAAGATTCGTTCTATGAGAAGTTAGACTCTGCGATCAAGGCAGTTCCAAACTCCGACTACATTTATATGCTCGGTGATTTCAATATTCGTGTGGGTAAGGACTCGAGTTCATGGCCAGTCTGCCTTGGAAAATATAACATCGGTCGCATGGGTGAAAATGGGGAAAGGTTGCTGGAGCATTGCACCAGAAATGACCTACGTATTGCAAACTCCTTTTTTAAAACAAAAGAGTTGCATAAGGTCACATGAAAAAGTCCAAGATCCGGCCATTGGCATCAGGTAGACTTCATCATCACACGGAGACAACATCTAAACCATATATCATTAACACGAAGTTACCACAGTGCTGACTGTGACACTGTTCAGTCATTGGTTGTTGCGAGGTTAGAATGAAGTCAAAGAGAATCTACAAAGCTAACACAAATCTAGCCCCAGGATTAATATTATTAACACCCTCGATCCTGATAAGTGCTTTGAGTTCCAACAGCAACTTGAAGACGCTTTCACTGATATATCAGAAAATTGTACAGCAAGTGAAAAGTGGGGTAAACTTAAGGAAACTCTTTATAAAACAGCGGCAGGGATTTACGACTCTGTGGATCATAAGAGGCAGGACTGCTTTGCGGCAAACAGTCAGAAATTGCAGCCCTTGATTGATAAAAAGAAGAAGATAGCTCTCTTAAGAAACAAGGAAAGAACAACGCGTAACACTCTCAATGAGCCGAAGCAAGCTAGGAAGGATGTGCAAAAGGCTGCCAGTCAGTGTGAAAATGACTATTGGATCATGTGATGTGAGTCCATTCAAAATGCAAGTGATGAGGGAAACATTAGAAACATGTATGAAGGTGTCACGAGATCGCCATGAGTTAACCAGATAATAATACCGACGTTTGCTTGGCGTATATTTTCTAGGCCACAACAGTCGTACTAACAGAGTAAACACAGCTGCACGGGTTACATCGGGGCAGCCCATATACACATTTGGTGGTGAGTGAGAAGGAATGGATACACCGCGTTGGCAGTTCATAAACAGTTGAAATCACATAGCCTTGCCCGCTCAGGATATGGAATAGTTCCGGCTGTCATCTATAGTTCCGGACATCAGACGGAATGGAGGTTTTGACTGTCACCACATGACAGAAAGTTGAGGGCTTGTTATTGAAAACAGTGGAACACCTGCCGGACATGAACAACGTCACGTGCACAATGTAAGCTTGTTTGGAAAACCATGATTGGCAGCTTGGTATCGAAACTCTTTGTTGGAACTCGACAGTAACTCTCTAGATTGTTTTGGATGTCTAAACCAGTGATGACAAATCTAACATTGAGGGAGCCAGAGGGGGATGGATCCCTGACAGGGGATGATCTGCCAATGTGCCACCTGTGTGGGGGCATAAAGGATAACGTCACGTGGCCAACTTTGGTAGTTTGCCATATAAACCCGAGTTGGGGCCAACTAGGGGGACTTGGAAATGTGGCTCTAGTCGGAGTGCAATGGCACTGCAGTGCTTAGTGGAAATAATATCTACCGTGTGTTAATTAGTGACTTAATTTTACACGTGCCTATCATGGCAGATGTAGATATGATTGATAGGACTGCAGTAGTGCCATTTAAGGTATAACCTATTCTTATATTAGTTCTAATTAATATAGACTTTAGCCTTGTTAAAACTATAGTGTGATGATTAGCACTGTTAGTGGAAACTAGTTAAAAATAGATTAGTGAAGTGTTGATAAGCTTTACTAGTTGAGAATTGAGTAATGAGGGATAATTGGGATCTTCCCGTAGGTGTCCCTGGTGGGCGGGGTTCCGCATTCTGTTGGCTGATTTTTTTTTTGTCTTGCCTGATGATAACCTATGTGGTCAGTTCATCTGTCCCTGATAGGTACATTATATTTTCTGAGCGAGGCCGATGGCCCACGATCATCTAATAGAGATCAGTGACGGGGAGGCTATCACCAGTTGTATGATTTATTTTACAGGTTCCTCTGGTTGGAATGAAGAACCCGGACCCAATGTAACATCCGATCCCGGATAAATTATGATGTAGAGAGATGGGCCAGCAACTTTCGCAACGGAAGAAGTTAAGACACATTGCTCGGTGGAGTCTAATGGTATATGTATCCTACATGAGTGAATATCAATCGTTAACACACCTGAAGTGATGGAGGTTCAACCCATGTGGAACTAGATCAGTAGGGACTGATGTTCACAGTAGATGAAACCAAACATTGAAGTGTAGTTGTTCCACGTATCAAGGAAATCAGAACTTTCAGACTATATCTAGTGAATAAAGCAAGCCATTTTATTTCTAGATACATTAACTGTTTAATAGTGAGAACTAGTGAACATTTATCAAGAGACAAAAAGACTTGTTAGTAGGACAGTGTTCCATGTTTGTTTTCACTGCGCCGGAATTATGAAGCCGGAGTTTCTATAAACTATTAGGAACAGTTGCGTTAGGAAATATACTAGTATTTTCCACGGATTATATATATGTACATGAGATTCAGATCTCATGGTCATCAGAGTTCCTGGAGGAGGACATGTCTGGAGAGAAGGACACGACTTCGGTGAGGTTGCCTGTGATGAGTCTTGATGATGTCGTGTGATCCTTGCCATGATGTGTACACTATGATCCTGAACTTTGAGGGCTGCACATACATTTATGTTATAGTACACGACACACATTTTCTTCGCATACACGTCTCATATACGTTACACTTTTCTTTTAATAAATTAATCTTTATTAATTTTTAGAAGCAAGAGTTATTGAGTATGTTGCTTTGGGGAATTATGAGAGGGGGCATAGTACGACAGTGAGAGAGTGACAGGAAAAGGTGTCCATAGGCTGATGGAGTGTGTTGGACGGAAGCTGGTGGATTCTACAGAATATTAAAAAGGAGAAAAATATTATAATGTGGGTGTCGGCTCTCTTCACTCCAGGGACGACACTGTAAAGGAGGACACGACAGAAGGGATAAAGAAAGCTTGTGGTCCAATGATCAAAATAAGTGCACCACTGAAAACCTTGACTGGAGAAATTATCACTGATAAGAAACAGCAGATGGATTGATGGGTAGAGCACTATTTGAAGCTTTACTCAAGCTAGAACGAAATAGAGGATGATGCCCTCAACGCCATAGAGGCTCTACCAACTCTTGACTACCTAGACACACTTCCCACCATAACAGAAGTTAAGTGTGCTATAAATGAACTTGCTTCTGGCAATGCTGTAGGTAATGGCATGATTCCAATAGAGGTTATCAGGAGTGGGCAAGACACACTTACTCTACAGTTCCACCAGCTAATAGAGCTATGCTGGCGAGAAGGACAAGTCCCACAGGATTTAAAAGATTCAAGCATCGTAACACTGTACAAGAACAAGAGCGATTGAAGCGACTGAAACAACTATAGGGGTATTATCTCACTTCTGTGTATTGTTGGGAAAGTGTTTGCCAGAATTGTTCTCCTCAGACTTCAAGTCTTAGGAGATCAAGTCTACCCCAAATCACAGTGTGGCTTTCGACAGAACCGGTCTACCATTGATATGATAAATAGTCTCATTGCGACAAATGCAAAGAAAATGACGATAATAGAATCATCCACTGTTTATTGCTTTCATCGACCTCACAAAGGCATTTGATTTGGTCAGTCGTGAGGGCCTGTTCAAGGCACTAAAGAAGATTGGCTGCCCACCAACTCTTCTGTCCATTGTGTAATCGTTCCACACAGGAATGAAGGGTATAATTAAGTTTGATGGTGCAACTTCAGAAGAGTTTGAAATCAAGAGTAGAGTTAGAAAGGTTGTATACTATCCCCCACCCTCTTTCGAATATACGTTTCACTTCTACTGAAATATGCCTTTTTTATCAGGATGGTGGTATATACATTCACTCACGCTGAGATGACGGTCTCTACAATGCTCAGAGATTGAAGGCCAAGACCAACATTAGAAGGATACTGATCAGAGATTTATTTGAATTTTGCAGATGCTGCTGCTATTACGACCCACTCTGAGGAAGAATTACAACGAATACTATCTGCATTCTTCAATGCTGGCTCTGAATTTAGTTTAACAATTAGCAAAAAGAAGACACAGATTATGTAACAAGGTGCACATTGGGTATAATCAATCTTTAATGACGACGCCTAAATAGAGATAGTAGACCATTTTACATATCTAGGATCAAAGATAAATTGCAAATTATCCCTAGATCAGGAAATCAACATCAGGATTTGTAGAGCAGCAACAACAATGAACAGGTTAACAAAGAGTCTGGGAGAACAGGAAGCTTACTTCCAAAACAAAATCCCTTGTCTATTATGCCTGTGTCCATAGTACTCTGTTATCAGTTATCAGTTATCAGTTGGGGTATCTTCGTTGCACTCCGGACATGTCCATAGGTGCTCAGATCCTCCCCCCAGCATATGCATCAGCGTCCGGTGGCTAATAGTGCCAGTTCTGTGTTGGTTGACGAGGCGCTTTGTTTTCCCGATGTACTTCTCGCGTCTGGCTGTGCCGATTCTTACTCCCAGGTCTTTCATCCTGGAAAGCGATGTGGAATCACTGGCGTCAAAATCCTCTGTTCTCGCCATATCTTTAAGGGCGTTAATGACATCGGCACGATCCATGGGCTGGCCATCTACAGGGGGTGCAGAGCCAGCCAATTTATCAGCTCGTTCATTTCCCTCGACTCCCGCATGTCCCGGGACGAAGATGAAGGTGACTTTGCGGACAACAGACTTCCGCAGCGACTCAGTCCACTGTCTACGTACAGATCCAGCTTCGACCTTCTGAATCATGCTCATTGAATCACTTAGTACACACACGTTGGTATAATGCTGTGATTCCAGCCATATGAAAGCCTGTGTAACTGCCATCACCTCCATCGTCATGCTGCTCGTGGTCATAGAGTGGGCACCACTGGATTCTTGAACCATAGTACTCTTCTTTATGGCAGTGAGGCCTGGACAACTTACTCACATCAAGAGAAACGCTTAAACAGCTTTCATATGCGGTGTCTGTGAAGAATACTGGGTATTAAGCGGCAAGACAAAATCATTAATACTGAAGTGTTGGAAAGATCAGGTCAACTGGACAACTTACTCACATCATGAGAAACGCTTAAACAGCTTTCATATGCGGTGTCTGCGAAGAATACTGGGTAATAAGTGGCAAGACAAAATCATTAATACTGAAGTACTGGAAAGATCAGGTTGTGTGACGGCACATTCCATGCTCAGTCTTCGTAGACTTAGATGGATAGAACACGGTAGGAGGATGGATGATGGCAGTATGCCAAATAACATCTTTTTTTGTGTGTGGTAAATTACAGATGGGTAAGAGATCTCAGGGTCGGCCTCTTCTACGATACAAATATGTGTGTAAGCGGGACATGATTGATACAGGCATTGATAATATACATTGGGAGCAAGTCGTCGCTGAACGTGTTGCATGGAGGGCAAATATCAGAAAAGGAATAAAGACAACGGAGAAAATTATTGCAGATAACGCTCGTGTGTTGCCGGAGCCCATACGGGGGAGCAAAGAATAGTAACACTGTCGCCTACCATGCACGTCGTAAGAGGCGACTAAGGAGGCTATGGTTTCGTCGCCCTGCTACTGAGTGAGTACGTGGCGCGACACTGTGACCTGTGAATTTAGCATTGAATGCTTTTACATCTGTTCGCAGTTTGTAGCGTGAACTGCGTGTTCAGAACGATGGCGGCCGGCTGTTGCTGGATTGACTGGTTTGCCTTTTCGGTTTACGAGTGCAGTTTTCATGAGGCTCCTGTGAGTCGTCGCTGGGGCTACGGAGTTCGTGCTTTGTACGGTGCTTTCGGCGGATCGCCCTGCGGAAAGAGACCGAGCCATATGGGATAAAATCCGGGTCCATGAAGTCTTTCTGGTGACTGCCGTTTCCATCGACAATGAACTGTATTTCTCGTGGAGGACTTTTGTGTTGGCATTCTGGCGGCGGCATTATGCACAGTGTAGCTGTGCGGGCTGTTGACTTGCCGATACTACTGTCTATTCCATTGTTCACATAGGGCAGTGAGGAGCATTTTGTGTGATATTGACTGGCACTGGAACGGAGCATAATGGGGACGGCCCGTTGCCGTGAAGTTGGAACCGCGATTAACTAACTAACTAACTAACTAACTAACTAACTAACTAACTAACTAACTAACTAACTAACTAACTAACTAACTTACTAACTAATTAACTAATTAACTAACTAACTAACTAAATAACTATTGCAGATAAGTCACACACCGAGCGTGTGAGACATACGATGGTGCATGATGGTGGAAATGACCATGTATTCATATGCATCCACTGTGGACGAACATTTACAGCGCGAATCGGCCTTATCGGTCACATTCGCCTCCTCAATGGGTTGTCGTTATTATTCCTTTTTGAAGCACAATGTAACAAACTATCGTCTGTAAAGACGGCAAGGTGTCAATGTATGTAATGTAATGTCTGTCTGTCTGTCTGTCTGTCTGTCTGTCTGTCTGTCTGTCTGTCTGTTCGTAAGTACATGTGTCTGTGTGTATGTATGTAATTGCGTCTGTGTGTGTGTCTGTCTGTCTGTCTGTCTGTCTGTCTGTTCGTAAGTACATGTGTCTGTGTGTATGTATGTAATTGCGTCTGTGTGTGTGTGTTCGTGCGTGCGTGTGTGTACGTGCGTGCATGCGGGTGTGCGTGTGCGCATGTGTGCATCCGCTTAGATATTTTCTGCGAATCAAGTCAACAAAATAATACATACTTGAAGCTCCGTTAGTCATGCTTCCATACATGCTCATAGTCTCCTTATGCATGCCACCGTAAACACCGAGACTGTCTTTGGAGCGATACGTTTTGTCCAAGAGATTTAATGGGTCACGAGCCTCGTTGTGAAAGTGTGAGGCGGGAACGTGAATGCGCTGTTGGATAACCGGCACATGCTCCACCAGAGGCTTTGAGGCGGTAGAGAATGCAGAATTTGGGAAGTAGTCTGAAACATGTAAACACATTGTCCAATTCACAGAATGACTTTGATTTGTGCGATGTAATGTTAATGGATACGAGATCAAGAGGGTTACCGAGAAGAAAATGGATTGACGACATCAAATACATTATAGAATGACACGGGATGGCACTATCCAGTGCCATCCATCGGACACTGGAACATCAATTATTTCTGCCCACAACGTCTGGCAGAAATAGTGAAATATGATAATGCTGATGATGATGAAAGTCAGCAGATATATTATCTCTTTTAAATAACATATCATAACCCGAATGTTTGCGTGTTCTCCATTATTTTCATTTTAAAAACAAATACGCAGTGTTTCTGTCAGATCTAACAAATAAGAGGAGCCGCCATAGAAGAGTCATGAAAGCTCTCGGTAACCAAGACAGTGCTCTGGGTTCAATCCCGAGCAGAGGCGGGATTAATGTTTTAGTCCAGTTGGGCTCTTATTAGACCCAGCTGTCAGATTATGTTCCAGAATTTTCTTAGAGATATCTTGGAAGGAAAGATAGCGAAGACGAGAACTGGCCACCTGGCATCATATGCGAAGATTCTAATACTTCGCACCCAGTGGCAGTATGTGCCATATAACTACCTTTACCTCGGCACATACCATGACCTTTATGATGATAACGTTCTGCCTTAAGTGTTGGTGCAGTAAGGTATTTTCCATAATTCCAATATCCCCATCTTCATTATCACAAATGCCCTGCCAAATTACGTTCATGTCTCTCCACAGATCTCGGTCCCAGATTTTCTCGATCAACTCTGCTGATGATATTCCTCCATGCCACTATCTCAGTCCATCCATCATTATTTCTCACACACTTTGTTCCTCTGCCTCTTTTCCTGCCGATCTTACCCAGTCGTTACTGTGTGTTCCATTGCTTCGTTTCTCATTACATGACCAAAGAATGATGTTTATCTATTTATTATAGTTGCATAATGTGGTCTACTTTCGTTAGGTTCTTCCAGGCAATCTTTGTTAGTTACTCTTGTTGTCCAAGGTATTCACAACATTCGTCTCTGGAACCACACCTCCGTTGCTTCAAATTCTTTCTGGTTCTGGTTTGTTAATTCGTGCTCCATGAATAATTGATATACAGGAAAACACATTCTATGTAACATTTCCGTACTGCCATTTTCAAAACTCGATACGCATCACTATTATGTAATTATACACTATTATGTAATTGGTGAGTGATTGTCCACTGACCTTGAATTTTCATGTACTACCAAATCTTTAGGGTCTGTCAACTTCAAGTTCAGTTATATTAATGTTATACACGACTATGCACAAGATACATAACAATTGCCATCATCGTTATAATATCAAACATCGCAGCCCTTGGGTTGGAGATAAAGTACATAATCATGCAATACCATAGTTGCCTATCTGATGCCATTCACTTTAAATCCATGTATGCCTACATTTATAGATATGTGCATGTCTGTTTTATAAATATTGTCCTTGGTTTACCCTTTGCTCTTTCACTAGTGTGTTCCTTCATATACTCTCTTTCTTGTGTCTTTACGTCTCTGGGT
The DNA here is from genome assembly GCA_014155875.1 of Cepaea nemoralis. NCBI lineage: Eukaryota > Metazoa > Mollusca > Gastropoda > Stylommatophora > Helicidae > Cepaea > Cepaea nemoralis. The sequence continues at coordinate 462,224 of JACEFZ010024554.1, read as the reverse complement.
ATGACCAAGCAACGAGAATCTTTGCAATTGCGATTAATTTAAGAGGCCTTCCTTTTCTTTTTCTTGTTTTTTACATTTACCAGAATTTATACTTTCTCATTTTGCAAACAAGCTGGTTCCTATTATTGTTCAATAACACCACATTTGGAATGCCTCTGTACATTTTTCATCAAGATAAGGCTGATCTTGGCTGCAACAGGATATTACAATACATGATGAAACAACACAGTATGCTTAAAAACAATAAACACAAACACATATCAATAAATGATTAGGGTATTGGGCCAGGTAGACGTAAATAAAATATTCAACGAAGGAAAATAGATTAATATAATATAATATAATATAATATAATATAATATAATATAATATAATATAATATAATATAATATAATATAATATAATATAATATAATATAATATAATATAATACACCCCCGATGGTGTTTCCACCTTGTCGTGGTGGGGGAGCTTGAGTTTCTCAATGACCCTGAGAGCTATGCCGGCGGTAGCGTAGCTACCAGCAGGGCCTCCCAAGCCGGACAGGTCAAAGGGTAGAGAACAGACAAAGAGAAACACCCTGGTCCTCCAGGTTGGGGGTTGAAGCGTGGGGTTAACATCCCCACCTTTGTAAAAACCTTTCTTTGTTACGAAACAAATACATGAGCCTCGATATCGGACTGACTTATCTGGACAACGACCTTGGAACGTTAAAGGACTTTTGAGATTTGGAACATGGAATGTACGGACACTATATCGAGCTGGAGCGGCCGAAGAACTAACCCGGGAGCTGGTTGAATATCAAATGGATATCACAGCAATTCAAGAAATAAGGTGGCCAGGAGAGGGTACTTTAGAGCAAAATGGAATGATTATAATATATGGAGGAAACACCCAAAATAAACATGAATTAGGAACAGGATTTGTCATCAAAAAAGAGTTATGGGGGAACATTTTAAACTTTAAAGCTTTTAATGACAGGATTAGTAAATTACGAATAAAAGGTAAATGGAAAAATATAACGATGATTAATGTACATGCACCTACTGAAGAGAAAGAAGATGATATTAAAGAAGACTTTTATAATGATCTGGAAGATGTCATAGAAGAAACCCCCAAACAGGACATCCTGATTGTGCTGGGAGACTTCAATGCAAAAATAGGTAGAGAGCAAAACTAATAAAAAAGTGGCCGGTATGGAAAGCCTACATACAACTTCAAATGATAATGGATGGAGAGTCATCAACCTGGCAGAAGCCAAAGGACTGCAGATTAGCAGTACCAGACTACAAAGAAAGGATATACACAAACAAACTTGGAAATCATGTGACAAGAGAACCTATACTCACTTAAAGGAAAAAGCCCAACAGATGGGGCTGGTTATCAACCAAGATAAGACAGAATATATGGTAATTTCAAGAGACGGAATGGCTAAAAACTCTGGCCACATACAAATAGATAATATGACCATTAAAAGAACGGAAACATACAAATACCTGGGTACAATCTTCAACTGCTCCAACATCATAAGGGAAGAAATACAAACTAGAATCAACTCTGGAAATAAGATATACTATGCACTACAACATCTACTAAAATCAAAGGCGCTATCTCGTAACACCAAAATCACAATATACAAAACACTGATCAGACCAGTTGTGCTGTATGGCTCTGAAACCTGGAGTACAACGAAAGGAGACGAAGCCTTGTTACAAACCTTTGAGAACAAAATTTTAAGACGCATCTTTGGACCCATTAGGGATACACAAAGTGGAGAGTGGAAAAGAAGAAGTAACAAAGACATTTATGATTTGTTTAAGTCCCCGCTAATCACTGGTATCATGAAGGCTAATAGACTACAATTACTGGGGCATATAGAAAGAATGGAAGATAATAGGGAAACAAAACTCGCTTACACTCAGGAAATAAATGACCGTAGACCCCGAGGTAGACCAAGAAGGCGGTGGAGAGATAATATACATACAGACCTACAAGCACTTGGAATCAACGACTGGCAAGAGAAGGTCCACCAGAGAGACGAATGGAGACAGATTGTATTTGCAGCAAAGAACCTCAATGGCTCGGAATGCTGAAGAAGAAGAAGATAATAATATAATATAATATAATATAATATAATATAATATATATAATATAATATAATATAATATAACATTATATAACATAATATAACATAACATAACATAACATAATACAATATATATGTTTTGCATTGCTGTATGCCATTTGCTATGTTTGATGTAGGCTTGCATTATACTCACTGACACTGAAGTCGTCGTGGCCGAGTGGTTAAGGCGATGGACTTGAAATCCATTGGGATCTTCCCGCGTAGGTTCGAATCCTGCCGACGACGAATATTTGGGAGTCTCTGTGACGAAGTGGTCAAGCCGTTTGACTCGTGCTCCGAAGGTTGTGGGTTCGATTCCGGGCCGCACCTTTCGGTTTACGAGTTAAATGTTTCGGAGACTCCTGTGGGTCGTCACTAAAAGCTACGGAGTTCGTACTTTGTGCGACGCTTTCCGTGCTGCGGAAAGAGACCGAGCCATATGGGATAAAACCCGGTGCAATGAAGCGACTTTTTCCCGGCACTGAATTTGAAAATGAAGGTGTTGTTCTTTTGATATGACAATAGATGCCACATTCGTTTATTATCTGTAACCTGGTTAGCTGGTTAGTTGTGAAATCTGTGGAAGACTGGGCTTCAACGCTTTAGTCCAATGCACTGATGATCAGGTTGTGTAAATCATTACATAGGCTAGTGTCTTTCAGAGTGAAGTTCGTTTAGAGAGGCTATGTTTCCAACTCCCTACCAAAGCACTATCTGTAAGGGGCCTGTATTGCAGAGTTGTCTTTCTCCAAGCCCAGAAGCCAGTGGATATATAAGACGGGTACTAGAACTTCCTATCTCCCGAAAGGCATTTAAGGATCTAATCAGATCAGGACTGAGCCAAGCATATACTTACTGGGTAAGAATATTCCTAAGATAGTAATGTTTCCTCTGAAAGATTGTAGGATTTCATTATCAGTAGACTCTCGCGTTGTGCCCAGGTAAAGATGCGTGAACACATAGCAGGCACTGCTGTTGGTATGTGATGTATTAGGCCTTCACATATTCTAGGTTATGACATACGAGATCGGATGGCCATTCTCCTTCATCGCCCATCAATTGTCTGGTACCCACTTTTATGAGGTGGGTCAACCCTAGAGCACTACATGTAGGATATAAATAACTCTGCCTCTGATGGGGATACTGTCTTGGCTGGCCAGCACACTTACCATTGTGCCACCACGACGGTTGAGGAAGAAAGGGGGGGGGGGGGGGGTCCATTTAAAATACAGATAGAGATTAAGAACATTTTTATTTAGACTTACCTAGATTTTGATATGTCGAGTATGAGACTTACCTGGATTTTGGTATGTCGAGTGTGACTGGCCATATATACTGGTTCCCGAATGCTGACTTTGGACGATATTAAAGGCACTTCCTGCGTGTGTGGAGTTTCCCCCAAGACTGCCAACTGAGACGCTTCCACCAAGGCTGCTCAGAGGACTCCCAGCTCCACTCACCGAATACCCATGCTGCATGGACGGAGCATGGCAAAAGGGAGAGAAGTAGTGGGGAACATCGCTGTAGTACTGATGTCCGTCAGAATACGTTGATGGGAAGTGTGGATTGTGTGTGTGGTCAATGTCTGGCTTGGACCCATACTGCGGTTGGTGATGGTAAAAGCTGCTTGTAAAGCCACCAGGATGGTGGGAAAGGAAGTTGCCTGGGTGGTAAGGGTGTGAGCTGTAGATGCCACCCAGCGAGTTACCGCTGCTGTAGTTGCAAATTGGAGAAACGTAGGTGGTGGCGATGCTGGTACTGGTGTTAGAGGTTTCTGGGGTGGTGTTGGTGTTGTTATTGTTGGTGGCGCTGATAGCGCCGTGGTTGCCACTGCTGCCAGTGACAACTGGATTATGGTTGCGGAAGGTGCTAGTATGAGCCCCTGCGTTAAAATTCGTCGCAAAGCTTGTTGCCTGGTTAGTGCTGGGGTTGTATTCATTTCCTTGTGATCCTGTATTAGATGGTAATTTCACTGCGATTTAGAACAATACTAAGCAATATGACTCTACCAAACTCAAAAAGACTCTAACACCCATGGAAGAGTAGAAGAGAGATTAAAACAAGAGTTAATAAAGAGGATGCAGTGGCAATCAAATTGTCACTTCAAGTAAGTAAAATAAAATATTAAAGGTTACTTCCACACGACTTTGGAGCATATGGCATATGGTGCTAGACTAATATTTTATAAGCCCATTGGCACTCGATGGGTGATATAATCAGTATCACGCCACCGCGTTTGCTTCCGAAGATATTTAGTGGTATTCATTTGAGTATTGGCCGACCTAGGAGTCCACATCAATTTAAAGTTTTCACTGTACGCACTTCAAACCATGACCATATACCATATTAAAATGAATGTTCTTATCAGGATACTGCAAGCACATCCAGCCCCTATTGGCTGTTTTTGATTTTTTTTTCCAGTAGTTTGCCATTCCTTTCTGAAGGAGAAGTCAACATGTAAGTCCGGAGATTATTCGGATGAACTGTTTAAACTGACCTTAACAGCCCCTGGTGGGATACCATCTGGACCAGCAGCTTTCTACACATTGTCGATTTTGTTTTCTGTGCTGTAGTCTGCTTATTCCTATTTTGCCTTATGTGTTATTTTATCTGAAAAAAAAAATTTCCGAATGTGATATTGTGATTCGCTGCACAAACATTTGTAATTATTTCTCCATTTTCGTTTTCATTACCTCTAGTCCTATTTCAGCATGCTGTCTTCATAACCCGTTTTATCGTATTCATTTTCTGCATTCAGGTTACCAATCAAAATTTTGATATTTCCGTTTCTTTGATTTTCTTTCCTTTTATTTTCTGCATATCCTGTTTACAGGACATCGCTGTCAACAGCAGCAGTTTACTGAAGTTTTACAGAAGCTTTAGCAATTTATACGTTCAGTAGTTTGCCATTGCTTTCTAAACGACCGGCGCCCATACCAATACGTTAAAACCCCAGAAAACCCTGGTGCGACACAGTTTGTTGCCAATTCGGTCTCCGCCGCGTTTCGAACGCGTGGTAAGCGGTTCACGAATCGTGTTCGTAAGCCTCAGTCAGTCAGTCAGTCAGTCAATCAGTCAGTCAGTCAGTCAGTTAGTTAGTTAGGTAGTTAGTTAATCGAGGTTCCAACTTCACGGCAACGAGTAGTCCCCATTATGCTTCGTTCCTGTGCTAGTGAATATCACACAAAATGCTTCCATTGTCCAATGTGAAAAGTGGAACAGACAGGAGTCTCGGCAAGCCAACAACCCGCACAGGTACACTGCATAATGCCGCCGCCAGAATGCCAAGTCCTCCACGGAAACCACAGTTCATCGTCGATGGAATCGCCAGTCACCAGAAAGACTTCATTGACCCAGGTTTTCTCACATGGCTCTGCCTCTATCCGCAGGGCGACCCGCCGAAAAGGTCGCATTAACTCCAGCGCCGACTGTCAGGAGTCTCCTGAAAGATGCACTCGTGAACAGAAAAGGCAAATCAGTCAATTCAGCAACAACCGGTAGCCATTGTTCCGAACATGCAGGTCAGTGTACAAACAAAAGCGGACATGTAAAAGCATTCCTCGTGAATATCACAGCTCACAGAGTCGCACCGCGCACTCACTCAGTAGCAGGGCGACGGAACCATATACCACCAGTCCAAACATGAGGAAAATGCGAAATGCAAACCGCAGCCACAAGGATAAATACTCCAGAGGCCGTAGCGGTTCAATGCCTAACCGCCATACTGGGGACTGGAAGTCCTCCTTCGTTCGCAAGCCTTTAGGCCATGGAGACCGGCTTTCTTTGATTACAGATATTAATTTGAAATGTCATGTTTAGTTCCTATTTAATGACTCATCTTTACCATTTGTTTGTACGTAACACAGGATTACTTTCAGCTTTACCTTTTGTGGCTTGGAATGTTGCTTTCATTATTCTAGAACGCACTGCTCCGCATTCTGTTTGTGCTTTCTCTGTATTTTAGACAGCATCAGGGACAATCCCTCCGTTCTAGGGTCATTCTCTTTTGGATTACCACCGAGCAGCACTGTTTCATGTGTGTTAAGAAGCTTTTTGCCTGCTCCGTTCCTCCTTGGTTCGAATAAATCCAAATTCACCATTATGTGTCATGCTGATAAGCGTGGGCGGTCAGGGCTCGCCATTATTTTTCTCGATTATGACATATAGTGAAGCCATCCAGGTATTTATTCCTCTGCCTTCCCCTTGTTCACTTATTATCTCTTTTGCCAGTTGTGACCAGGTTTTTTAGTTTATGTCTCCTCATAACATGCATTAAACATCTTAACTGTCTAGGTATATTTATCTAATCAATGTACGATTTTCATTTGTTTCTTGTAGAACTTGCTCATTGGTTCTTCTATAGGTATTTGGTATTCTTTGCATTTTTATCAGAAATAATTTCTACCGTCATTAGATGTTTCTCAGCTTTTATGCTTATTGTCCATGTTTCACATCCACACAACAGTATAGGTTCTATTTAATATTTCAAGACCCACTTTCTCATTTTAATTGACAACATTTTATTGATTAGTATGTTTTTCGTCTTGCAAAAGGCGATGTTTGCCATATCGATTCTTGCTCTAAATTTTTCAAGGCAGCTTCTATCATATGTTATAACTGTTACGATATTGTTGTATCCATTCACTTGTTTAAGAATTGTCTCATTTCTAAAGTGCTAACTTATTATATTTTATTTATTCTAAATCCTGTGCTGTCCCTTCATCCCACATATATTTCTATCATTCCATGTACCAATTATGGAGATTTTTTTATAGATGAAAAGAGGTAAGACTGCGATCCAGACTTTCTTAGCATGTCGTCATACCTCTTCTAGAAGACCCTCCTTTCCTCTTCATTGGCTGAGTAATTCTTTATGCCTTATCTTTATCAATACATCAGCTGCGTCACCACAATGAAGGTTGACTTCAATGGATCTCCAACACTTTATTTTGCCTTGACTGTACATTCTGCCAGACTGCTGTTCGTCCACCTCTTAATGTTATCTTTCCAAGTGTATTGTTGTCTACCTCTTGCTCGCTTATCTTTATACTTACTCATTGCTGATTTCATTTGGCGTATAATGTTTTCTTCAGACTGGGATAGCCAGCCCATAGACCAACCCTCCGTAGTTACCTCTTCCTATATGCAAAGTAGATTATATTGCTACTATTCTTTGCTTGCCTTAAGGGCGCTCGTCCACGGGAGGGTGACCCATTCATTCAGAAGATGTATGGATGATGATAAATACAAATCTCGTACAGATACTCAGATCCGACATGAAAGTAGTCTACTCACCAAGATATGTAAATGAAGACGACGCTGCCATAGGCTGTTGTGACGAACTAACGAATGTAGCCGTTGGTCCCTGTGTTATGACACTGGATCGAGAGCTGACTAAATTTGCCGCAACGGGAGATACAGGTGGCGTTAGCAACGGATTACCATTTGATGTCATAGCCTGTATTTGAAATGTAAACGAAACTGATATAAACATGCATTATCATTCATTCAATGGGGCAAAATAGACTCTGGGGTCACTACTCGGTGTGCTTGACCCCGTTCGCGAACAGTCTATCACAGAAGCCACGCCGTTTTAAAACTTCCTACTCCACTCATACATTTGCTGAACTGGCAGGCATGTATCATCATACTGGACCTTCATTCGCCGATGAATTTCTATATGTTTCATCCTTTCAACTTGTCAAAAAACGGATAACAGAACGCTGCTTCTCTTTGGTGCATGTCAAAAATGGGGCGGCCTTTTTAAACTGTTATTATGACATCACCATGTCCGCCTGCAAGGTGATGTCAAATGCTTAACACTTTTGACATCCTTAACAACAATATTGACAGGTTACAAGACAATGGCATGGTTACTGTAATTTCTATCACACTTTTAAGGTTTTCATTTGAAGCCCCCTCGTATTAGTTTTCATTCTCAGACGTCCTAGTGTATGTCTGACTTAAGTAACGAACGATAGATACAGTGTTTGTAGATAGTAGAATATGGGTCTTAACTTGAATAATAATAAGACAGAAGTCGTGGTTATGTCAAAGAAACAGATTATGTCTAAATAGGCAATTAAAGTAAATGACGCTATTTTGGTGGAAGCGCGAAATTTCAGATATCCGAGCAGATGGATAACATCAGATGGAAGATGCATCACAGAGATAAAGAACAGAACAGGACAAGCATAAACTGCACTCTATCATATATAGAACATTTTGAGCAATAAGTCATTGTTCTTGAAAATTAGAAAAAAAAATAGTTCTTCCATTTTATAAAACAACAAACTTTCACATACGGCTGCGATTCCTGGACAATTAGTAAACAGGCGAAAAAAAAATCCATAGAAGTCTTGGAGATGTGGTTTTATAGAAAATTGCTGAAAATTAATTGGACAGTGAAATAAGCAATCTGGACATGTTGAGGGAAGTTAGGTTGCAAAGACAACTTATCACAAACAGCAGAAAAAAGCAGTCATAATTTTTAGCCACATTATGAGAAGACAACAACTGCAGCATGTTGTGACAACCGGAAAGATTTGCGGAAAGAGAGATAGAGGAAGACAGCGGTAAACAATTTTTAACAGTCCTGTGTCATGACACAGAAGGGAGTTAACACACGAATTGATCCATGCGGTCAGAGTCGTAATTTGTGGAAAAGCATGATTGTCCAAGCCATCAGCAGTCGCAATTTGTAGAAAAGCATGATCGCTCACTCTAATCGGCAAAACACACTGGATGATGTTCAGTAGGAAATCCAACAAAGTGTTGAATGAAACAAGGCATTGGTTTGATTACAGCAGCTCAGCGACTATTCCACTGTGCATGCACAGCGATTTTGGTCTGTTAGTCCTAATAAAATAAATTTAACATTAGTGATCTTTCGAGAAAGTGTCAGTGTTTTAGAGATACGCTGTCCGCCTTCAACGTAAACAGTCCTGTTTCCATTCATAACGTGGAAAGTACGGACTTTTACAAAGTAAGATAGAGATAGTATATTACCCAGTGATAATGGAGTAGTGGTGTTTAGTCAAGCCTTAACAGAATAGGGCTAAACACACGAAGGACCCGCTTGTACGCAGTAAAATGAAACAAAAATGGATGTAGAAGTTGGAAAAGAGCATGCCGAATAGGTCACTACTGCTCGGGTACAATTTCGGAATGTAAATGCTAAACACAAAATAATATTTATAGCAAGTGTTATTCTAGTATACAGACATGTAGATCATCCCGGTGCTATATGTTTCGTGTACTGTACTGAGATTCTCCTTGTGCACCGAGATTAAACCAAACGAAACCCACACATTCAAAATAAAATGTCACAGTTTATGCTTATTCATCCGAAAGCACGTCATTCGTGCTTCCAGTCAGGTGCATTCGGTGACATGATACCATTCATGTGGCCATGAGTCGCCGTTGCCATTGAAGTAGAAAAAAGGATGGTGTGCTGTTAGTTGAAAAGGTACCAAATGTACACTATATTGTGTGTGTGGTGTGTGTGTGTGTGTGTGTGTATGTGTGTGAGAGAGAGAGAGAGAGAGGGGGGGGGGAGAGAGAGAGATAGCGAGAGCGGGGGTGGGTGGAGAGAGAGAGA